>DWDV01000081.1:0-22458 GCA_018245615.1 Mimoniades ocyalus | reverse complement strand
TAAGCATCTGATTCGAATGCAAAATTATAATCCAAATCAATAAGTAGTTAATTTAACTGTTTTCTATATTTGTTCCTGTAAAATTCCACTGGCTATTAAATCCATAGATATAAACTGCCCGTAAACTAAGGAACAGAGAGCGGAACGAGGAGGAGTGGGAGTGTGGAAGATGAGGGGGGGGGATGGGGGTTAAGATGGGGGAGGGAAGATGAGAGGACGTAGAGGATGTGGGGGGTGTGGAGTGGGGGGAGGCGGTAGAATACTACTATTGAATTTGTAACTTAAATATGAATTGCCCAGTAATTACGGTTAATCAGCTGGCCATTAAATCCGCTGATATAAAAGAATCGATAAACGAAGGTAGAGAGAGGGGTGAAGGAGGGGCGGGGATGTTAAAATTACTACCATTGAATTTATCCTATCAATGTGAATTGGTCAGCATTCTCGACGAAGTGTAGCGATAGGCAAAATCATACTCATGTTTAAATGGTAATGACTCATAGTAAAGGAAAATTCTCCAGTAGTCTAATTATTCAGTACCTAATTACTATAGCCGGAAAAATGAGAACGGCAGTTCTCCAATTTAATGTAACTTAATTAGTAATAAGCTAATCTATTTATTGATATCCGGTCTTCGGTCATGTCTGCTGCTTATTTATAAAGTGATATAGGTAACATCACGCCTCTAATCCCCGAAGAGGTAGGTAGAGAAATTTAGAACACTCCCACGTTTCACCAGTTACGTTTACGTTCCACTATGGAATAAGTGGTGAGCCTATTGCCAAACACCGGGCATATATTTAGACTTCCCGAGAATTGAATCCCAGTCTGCAGATCGGCAGTCGCACTTGTAACCAACATGACCAACGAGTCAGTCAAGTATAGAATGATATGAAATAATATTTTGCATTTCCATTGTTATTTAATAAAATTTTAACTCTAACGTCTTATGCGTACGTCCATTGTTATTCAAAGTGTAAAACTAAACCCACCTTTACCACTGGAATTGCTAATGAGTTAACTTGTAATAGAAAAACTGAAGCTTTCTCATTCAAAACTATTTAAAACAGACAGGGACAGTCGTCTCTACATCATCCCTACTATTATTATTTTATTGAATGTATGACTATGTTGAAGGATGAAGATGCCAAAGAGGACTAAGATTCATTTATATGGATCAAATCAGTAAGTTACCGGCTGATTGGTGAGTCAGAAGTGGTTGAATTCGGTGCTCGTGTTTGAAGAGAACGACGACTGTAAAAGAAGCATGTCAGTAAGAACCGAGATATTTTGCTTTCAGCGTTCTCTACAAATTTTCTTCTTCTAAATCGTCATAGACTTCCGTTTGAATATAATATCATCTAATGGAGAAATGCCGAAGATGTTGCACGCTTGTCTAGAAAGTGTCTATTCACTCTTGTCTTTAACAGCCTAATAGATCTGGTGTTACGATATAAGCATATATGATTATATGATAGTTTGAAGTGTGTGTAAAATGGTATTCTTGTCTGTAGTTTAGAGATGCCTGCCTGACTCGTTGGTAGAGTGGTTGGAAGCGTGACTGCCGATGGAGAGTTCTTGATTTCAAACCCCGGTTCTAGAACTATTGGAATTTTCTATTGTAGAATTTCCAGTTAAAATTTCTAGTAGTGGCTCCTTCTATACATTTGCATCCCGTGTATGATAATAGGTTCACCTTCTATTCCAAGATGATACAGAGACGTGACTGGTGAAACATGGGAGTATACTACACTCTTCTGCCTGCTTCTTCGGGGATCTTAATGGTGATTTTAATAATATTTGGCACTGGGTGCTGTGTACCTACTTCGTAAGGGAAGAGATAGGATATAAAAAAATACTTTCGGATGGTATATACGATTATATTAATAACGAGTTGTGCTGCTAGTATGCAAGTAGAGCGACCTAGAGCAAGTTGCAGCTACCCGGCCACCGCAACCCACATTACACGCGCGATGCATTCACTTCAGCTATAATACATTTGCTGTCTGCGCTATTTTTGTTCGTAGAATTGTGTATCACATTTATATTAAAAGAGTAGTGCATTGATTTGGTGGAGTAGTAGAGTTTTTGATAGGTCGATCTCATCAAGTTTAGTTTTATTGAATAAGTGAATGCAAGTAACATTAACATCACGCTTGTAATTGTAGAGGTAGGCAGAGGAGTATAGTACACTCACACGTTTTACCAGTTTAAGTAATAAGTACATTTGTTTATTATATGTAAAACAGTTATTAATATAAAGATAAAAGTTTTGAGTTTTATTTTTGAAACAGGACTTTCCAAGGAGTTTCAAATTTTACCGTTGGAGAAAAAGAATGGGTATCACAAACATTTTTTTTATTACTTAAAGCTGATGTGTTTTTAAATTCTCAGATAGATAACATATGTAGAGCCCACATCGTTAAAATAACATTGACATATAAATCTCATGGTGATAAATACTTGCTCCTTATGTTTCATTCAATTTTATTCAATGAGAGAATTCACTTATTTCATCTGTATATTGCTTGTGAAAGAAGCTAACAGTCTACAATATTAAAGTATCGGACACTTACGTCTTACTACTGCAGTGTAATAGGTATCCAGCATGATTCACTCTGTATGAAATTGCCTAAGAAATCTTGTAAACTGGAGATACATGTAACATGAAACTAGAGTCTTAAGTAAAACAATTATTTATGTGAGAATTGATGCGTTCGTTACTGACTATGACTTGTTATGTTGTCGTTTAAGAGTAAGGTGATAGACGTCAGTATTGACAAAGCCTTTCCTGTTTCTGCTGGGTTGTTTTACAATTATTGTTCTGTGATTCTACTACCTACTAATAAGAATTGTTATATTTTCACTTTTTTAGACTAGTAATAATCTTTAAGTAATATAAATTTGTATTTTTGTTTCGTATATTTTTAAAATACTCTATATATAGCCACCCTTACGTATTTACAATAGAAAAAATAATATAAGATATTACCGTAAGTATTAACGACACATAGAAATTTTTTACTAATATATTTGAAGTAAGTTAATTTTTATGAAAAATATCCTCGTTAACATCAACGTTTTGCGTTTGCTTTCATTTATTTTCCATTGTTTGTTATAGTCTAGTTAGCAGTAACTGGTCATTCTGTTATTGAGAATAATTTACCTGTTTGCGATTTACTTGTTTACACTTACAATTCAATATTCAAACTTTACACTTACAATTCAGTATTTTCTTTGCTTTGTTCAGCTATTTTTTCAATAATCATTTTATAGAAATAAACTTTACGTAAAAAATAGAACAGAATAAACATTGTGCAGTTACTTAGACTAACAAAATTAGAACGGATCATTGGAAGGTTACACTGATTAATTGACGATAATTTCTCGGACTTTGACATTGGGCGAGCGCCTTAAGAATTTCAAATAGGATCTCTGCGTTATAATGAAACTGGGTGTCTGTGTGTCATGCGATTGGCAATAAAAAAACCCGCGTTGGACTCCGAGTTGCCGAAACAACTTGCGTCATTATTAACACACCGGACTGGCTGCCCTGGCTGTTGGTTCAACGCGACACTGGTTTGAGAGAATTGAAAAAAAACAACAAGCGAGCGAAGCCAGCGAAAACGGACCGTTGGCAGTTCGAAGTCGACCGCGCGCCGACCCACACGCTGACTGCCGCGTCAGCTGTCAAAAATCGCGCTACGGAATTAGAAAGTTTGGAAAAATCGCAACCTCAGCTCAGTGCGCGTGTGTTTTGCAATATATATTTTTTGTGTTTATCTGTGTTGTGAGGAAGTGAGTGTATGACAAGGAAGCCGAGCCCGAGATGCTTATAACGTAAGTTTTTAATGGTCTAACCGTGATTACAATTGTAATTAATAAAATACTGGGTGCATCGCATCTGCTATGATTATTGGATGTAACGCGCCGATTTGAACCTTTGCGTGTTGGAATAGTGGCGGAAATGACAGCTGGAATCCGCTCCGTTGAGCAAGATGCGAAAAAATCGTTCAAATTTTATAACTCATTTTACGTATATTCATAAATATTGTGTTGTTATGTATGATCTTAAAAGACCCCAGTACCAGACTACACTTTACAAATAATGTCGTTGGAATTTAATATTAATCTTTCGTGCCAATATTTCGTTTGAATTAAAGTTCGATTCGTCGAATGTTTCCCTTAAATTTAGAAAAATGGTTGCAATTTTTATTTGTCAATATTACTGTAAAAATATAACAATTTAAAATTTAATGATTTTTTTCACAATGAAGATGTGTAAAAAACATTAATTTATTAACTGTAACATCATGCCCGTAATCCCGGCAGAGGTAGACAGTAGAGAGCGGTATACACACATGTTTAACCAGCTACGTTTACGTCCCACTATGAAATTAGAGTGAACCTATTGAATCGTGCTTATTTCAACAAATTCATCATTTTGACTTAAATCGGTACAAAAAAAGCGACAAGTTAATCGCAATATACATATAAATATCGACTCTACAAAATTATAAACGAATCTTGGCCTAAAATACATATATAAAAATAGAATTATGTCATAGTAAATATAATATTTACGAAATAAATTTGAAACACAAATTAATTCCGACTCGGGCTTGTCGAAAAACGTTTCGGATTATACACATCACGTTATTGTGTAACCAATTAAAATCTAGAACTTACGAGTAGCATAACTCTACATAATGACCTGGATATTAGTTGAGTATCTATGTATAATCGAATGCTATGTAATTTATGTCACTTCTTAAAATAAAAGTTGTCATGATTGTTTACATAACATGGCGCCTTTATTTCTCCGAAGAGACAGGCAGAGCAGTGTAGTACACGTCTACGATTCACCGAATTTGTTATACGTCCTACCATACTGGGCACCAGTCCAGATTCCGCGTTACTATTGGGGATTTCAAATTAGAAAAACCAAATAATATTTTTTTACATATTGGGATCGAACTCAAGATTTCTTGAACATCAATCACGCTTACAACCACTAGATCAACGAGGCATTACTGTTATGTTTTGATTGTTTAACGTTATGTAAAAAGAGTTGTAGACTCGGAAAGCAACAGAGATGGGAGCGCGTTGGTATGTCATCGGATGTTAATAATTTCTATTGGAAATTGTGACCGCTTACCATCAATTAATTCAGCATTATTTGCCGGTTAACAACAAACTGTTACATTTAACGAAAATATCGTTATACGTGGAAGCTTTAAGAGATTCTTGTAATCTTTTTTAACAAAGGTCATGCAATCGCTCTGTAATACAATGTAATACAATATGTACTTGATATACTTGTGCTGCTACCACTAAGAACTAATGCGGAATATTTCATCGTTAGGTAAATTTTTACCGTTTTTAATCACCTATTATTATGGACGATGAGAGCGTAAACTGTATAGAGTTAAATCCAATTGGCGTTTTGAGTGAGCAGATATTTTTAAATCATATGTACCTATTTACTTCTGGTCGTTGAAGTATTTTTCTTTAGGGAATACCACTATCGTTCCTTTTTCAAAAATACTTCATTACATAATGTTTGTGTTTTATCGAGGCAACTTATTTGTTTCTCTTTTTTCAAAATCTCAGTTGCCTAACTAGAGTTTTGAAATTTCCTATATTTTCCATCTTTTGGAAATTATCTTTTTCTTTATGTTATTACAAATATTCATATGAACTTTATGCGAATTGGACATTTAAAAGCAACTACGAATAATATTTATCCGACAATGACAAAACGTAAAATTTTTATATTTATGTGAATGTAAGATTCTGTCACTGTTAGAATATTGAGCCCGAGAGCTACGAAGCCAACAGATGCTACATTATCTACACCTTTCATATCTGGTAGCTGAGGCCACCTATAAGGTCGTCGATATTTTGAATTCGATTAGCCTTGTCGAAACAAAGTAGATCTAAAACTGTTTTAATCAAACAAAAAATATATAAATGGAAAGATAAAATCGATGCAGTTAAGGAAAATATTTACGTACTGATTTACGCTGCTTATATAACATTTCCTTAATTATTATATGATATTATTATGGAATTAATTACTTATACATAAACAGCTAAAAGAAGTAACATAGTTATTATGTCATCATGCTGTCTCGTTTCGTCTTATCGAATTTATAATAAGTTAGAAACAGCTGACTTTACTGCCTCGTTGATTGAGTGATCGCGAGCGGGACTATTGATCGAGAGGTCTTGGGTTCGATTTCCGGGTCGGGTACTATTAGGTTTTTTATTTCGAAAAACCAAGTAGTTGCTCAGCGTCTGGATTTGTGCCCGTGAATGGCAATAGATTCACCACCTATTCCATAAAGGGAAGTAACTGGTGTAACGTGGGACTGTGCTACACTCCTCTGCCTGCCTGCTGCTGCTGGAATAGCTATATAGGTAGTTGTGAAAGACGACGATGAAGTATCTGGATGATGTACCCACGGTTCCGTATGTTTATTATCTATTTAAATAGTTGTTTAGGTTATCATGCTAAAAAAATACTAGCGTAAATTTTATTTTCAATTGCTATTTCGCTAATAATATAGGCGTGACGATGTAATGTAATTTTGTAGACTAAAACTTAAGCATTCTCTTTTGTTTTGAAATTTCCCTCTCGCGGGAACAGCAGTTGCATACAAATTTGGCGGTAATTTTAAGACGTCACAGTGTTTGACGTCAATGTTACCAGTTATTAGCAACTGCCTGCCGCAGAGCGCGCAAAAACAATCTGAGAATGCCATGTTGTTATATACTTACAACATGTGTATAATTATATTTTCTTGTCATTAACAAAATTGTATGGACATATTTTTTTAGACTATTTTAATTGAATCGGCTAAATATATATAAAAAAAAAATTTAAAATTTCCATCAACTATTATGCCGACAATTTACAGCTTTTAATATTACGCATTATAATATTCTGATATATTCGTTTTTGAATAATAACATATGGCACTACAACATATTGTTAGCTTGGTTGTGCTAAAAAGCAAAAATGTCAGACTTTTGATGTTTGCTATTCACCAACAGATGGCACTACATAGTTATGTAACGAGATACATAACTTGTGTATGCCTATCACATAATATCTAGTTATTATAGAAATTAACAATGAACGAGAACATCTCGAGGAAACACTGCATTGCTTACAATTTTTAATAGGCTACCTAAGGCGTATGAAGTCTATGAATTCGCATTTTGGTGACGCGCTGTGGACTTAACTCTTCTGATTGTCAGCGGAGACTAGTGTTCAATTGTGGGAATATAAAACGGTTGATGATAATAAGTATGGAAATGAGGGCATGTAATGTTACTCATTAGATGAGACTTATATCGGGCAGTACAGTAATGCGGTCTGTGGATCATCGAAATGATTACAAGGAACTTGTAAGAAACATTTCACAAAAGTTCGATTGATCGGGCAAATGACAAGGAACTGTTAAAACTTCGTATGACGAATATTTAGTAAGAGATATGGTTGGTAATGACACCGAAGATGACTAGCAAAATCAAATTTGGTTATGAAATGAAATGATATCGTACTGTAATATACTTTAAAGATGCATAAGTTTGTATTAAACCTTATATATCTACACACAGGTTCCTTGCTGTATAGGTTAAAGGCAAATTAAGACATAATTAATTAAATTTTCTTATTTAAATATGTATGTTCGATTTAATAAAACTAATTAACTACTATCTACATTAATTATGAGAATCGCAGTTTAAGAACTTCCTAACATTGAAGTTTGAGAGGAAAATTACTTTTAACTATTCTCCCAGCGTCGAAAGAATAGTAAAATGTTCTCAGGAACATTTTTCATTGAGCATTCATTCTATAAGTAAGAAAAACAAGAAGAATATGATATAAATAACATGTGAAGGTCGATGCTGAAATGTAGAGTTGGAAGACAATACACTTTTTTTTTCATTTTTTATATTTCGATGTTTTTATAATAAGTAGGCAACGAGTATTTATCTTCTGACATTTCAATGATGACTCCTATCACCTTGGCAGTCCTCGTGCTGCGAGTTCCGGATAACATGAAAGATTGGGGCTATGTCTAAATATTTAGTATTATCCATGTATATTGTCAGATTGTTCTTCTTGAGTATAATATTTTGAGTTAAAGGGTTAAGAGAATTAATACATTTTATTATTAATTGCGTAACCGACACATGCTTTGATTTGGAGCAAAGACATAAAAACTCAATGCGGATTTAGGTACAATTGGTTCATAATGTTCTCCGGTCTATATTTTAAGATGAATGTAATGTGAATACAAGTGGACAAGAGCCTCTGATTCCCTGCGCTTATTTACGTAAAAATATTTTTATTTTTTTACATAAAATGTAATAATATTTTTTATATAAAATGAAGTCAAATTTGGAACATATTTTTTTTACAGTAATACTACGACGAGGCATTTAAAGTTATTGCGGAACTTGACATTTTGTATTTATCGCTCACTGTGCGCGTAATAGTAGAGAGCTTTTTTTACTTAACGGTTAGCTTACCCATAAAAATATAGAGCAATATCTTTACACAAATATATCACTCTTGGTCACTGTTTCACCGTGACATTTCAAATATTGTATTGTTCACTCTATCACCTACGACCGTTTATGAACAATTTACGAACTCTTATATACAATTACAATTAAATAATATAGTGGCATCTTTATAAATCTTTGAAACAATTTTGTATGCATGGAAGCATCAAAGTAAAGTCGTTTATGATCGTTGTCTAAGTACCTGACGATTTACTAACGACATTTCGTCACGCAAATGTAGAGTCGGTGCGCATGCTGTTTCGAACAAGTCACAACTTCCAGCGATGTAGGTATATTATATATTCGCCTTCCCGACGCGTATTTTAATATATTTCTACTCAATTAATTAATATTTATATTCCTAATAAATAAAGTGTTTTAATGCCATATCCATATAACGGTAAGAGAAGAGTTAGAGTAAGAAAAACAAGGTAACATCACACCTGTAATCTATGAAAAGGTAGACAGAGGAGTGTAATATACTACCACATTTCATTAGCTACTTTTACATCGTTTACGGTGAGTCTGTTGCCATACACCGGGCATGAATCTAGCCTCCGAGCCGGTACTACAAATTTTTACTAGAAAATCTAAGCGAGTAAAACGCAATAGCAGCTGATACGTGATTCGAGCCCAGGACTTCACAATCAGCAGTTACGCTTGCAACCACTTGATTTAAGAGGCTGTCAATGCAGTAAAATAAGAAACGTTTTTTTATCGTTATTAGTTTTTGGTATTTTAAAATTATTCTTTATTTTAGTTAAATTATTAAACATGTAATTGTTTTTTTTTAATATGATGCCTACACATAAAAATAAATAATGAAATATTTTTTTACATGTGTTTCTAAGTTGTTAAAAATACTATTAGCAAATGAAATATTTTTTACAATTAGTTTATTATCTCTCACTATTATTTCTCAGAACAAAAATAAGTATAGGTCCAATGCAATTACGTTATTAGAACATTAATTGTAGTAATCATACAAATTGTTTGTATATTTGGGTTGGCAACTAAGTAATTGCGGATTTTTTTTAGAAAATCAAAGACAATATTTTCATGGAACTAAATAACTTTATTCTGTAATGTATTGCCCATTTTGATCAATGACCTTTTGCCATCTTTCAGGCAGCATCATAATTCCACGTTCATAAAACTCCTGGTTTTTATTAGCAAAAAACTGAATCAGGTACGATTTGACATCATAATCATTATTGAATTTTTTACCATTCAGGGAGTTTTATAAAGATCGAAACAAAAAGTAATCAGATGGTGCAAGGTCAGGACTATATGGTGGATGTGGCAAAATATCCCAACCAAGCTCCAATAATTTTTGCCCAGTGGCCAAAATGTGTGTGACCTTGCATTGTCATGATGGAATACAACACTTTTTTCGATTTGTCAATTCGCGCCGCTTTTCTTCAACTGCATTGTTTAATTTCATTAGTTGTTCAATGTAGACATCAGAATTGATCGTTAGGTTGGGTGGTAAGAGTTCAAAGTAGACAATTCCTTTGTAATCCCACCAAACGGATAACAAAACCTTCTTTTGATGAATATCAACTTTTGATGTTGTTTGGGCTGGTTCACCTGGCCTGCTCCACGATCTTTTCCGCTTGATATTGTTGTAAACAACCCATTTTTCATCGCCAGTTATCAGTCGTTTTAAAAATGGATCATTTTCATTACGTTTCTTTAGCAAATCGCAGCTGTTAATTCGTTGCGTTAAATGCGTTTCTTTCAGTTCGTGAGGAACCCATGTATCGAGTTTTTGAACATAGCCAAGTTGTTTTAAGTGATTTTCAATGCATGTATGTGATACATGAAGCTTCTCTGCAATCTCACGTGTTGTACTGTGACGATCCGAATCGATTATTGCTTTGATTAGGACGTCATCAACTTCAACTGGACGACCAGAGCGTTTTTCATCTTTGAGTGAAAAATCACCAGAACGAAATTTGGCAAACCAATTTTGGCACTGCCGTTCTTTTAAGGCTTCGTCACCATAAACAGCACATAATTTTTTATGAGCTTGCGATGCGTTTTTCCCTTTACGGAAATAAAAAAGCAAAATATGACGAAAATGTTCCTTTTGATTTTCCAGTTTTCAACGAAGGCCAAACGAAAACTACGCAACCGATCAAAAAAATTTTTTTACTGATTGACAGCTGAATTGCCAACTAACAAATAACAAAATGTGTTTTACATTTATACTACGTCTGCAAACCTAAAAATTCAACTGAAGTCATCTATGAGTGAAATCCGCAATTACTTAGTTGCCAACCTATTATTATGAGCAATTAGATGTAATTTGTAGAATATCCGATAAAAATACTTCGTTTTATAAAAGCAGTAAAACCCTCAGTTCATTTTCCTGCTATATCACCACTGCGGAAACTGTTTTCGCTGCTCAGTATATCGTTGTATGACACACTGCATTATTCTACTCCATTCGTTTCATACACGAATCAAGATACATGTAGAATGTGAAAATATCGTAAGTTTTTAAGTAATAAAGTTTTTAATACGAATTAGGCTGAAACGTATAATGTTATTATGTGATACAATGAAACCGCAGCTAAGCAGTGCTTTATAAACAAACAAATATATTTCGCAGTGAGAGTAATTCCGCATTCGCCGACACAAAGATTTATAATCAAAATCGAATTTCACTCTTTCCGTTTATCATAAGTGAAACATCAACTGTGAGTATTTCCAACACGGTCGTCTATATTTAGTTGAAAACAGTTAAGTCGAGTGCTAATATAATTTACACCTGGTCACAGCGCAACTGACTATTGCCTGGCTTGTCCGGAATTATTTATAGCAAAATTCATAAAAACTTGTTTCAGTATGCGAGAACACTTGTTAGCGAGCGGGAAGAACAGAATTACGCAGGGTTGATTATCATGATGATGGTGCTGATATTAATACACAAATGGCGTGCGTATTTACTTTATATGTAACAGATACAGACGTTTCTAATATAAATATATCAGTATCTCAAGACAATTGCTTGGATCGCTGTGATTATGGCGGTCGAATAACTCAGATATTTATGACTGACCTGTTGGTGACCTTGACCGGTAACCTGGATGTCGTGGTTTCTATTGCTATCCAAGACAAACATTCTGTATAAGTATGGGTACTTACTTATTGCCGGGATGTAAATTTATTTGTAAGTGCAATTAGAACTATAATACAAACTATGCCTAGTTTGCACAGAATCAATCTATGCACCGTGTGGGATTGTGTGACCTGTGTGAGTCGTTCCAGGATACTGTTCATAAAAGTTAAACCCGTTAATTAATGAAATGACTGGCTCGTTGGTGCCGTGGTTAGTGAACCTGAGTTTTACGTTGAGGTTCAATTCCCAAGCAGTATAAATATTTGTATGATGATCACAAGGAATTGTTCTGTATCTGGTTTTAAAAAAATCTAATTAAGTATACATATAATGTTTTCTTGTCGCTTACTTTGCGATCTGATGGCCGTGTGTGGGGAGATGTCCCAAGATATTATTATTATTATATATTAATTAAACGTGCCAAATGAATACCTGTTAAATAGAAAATGAAAAATTACCGATTGGTTTACCTCTCGATTTGTTACCCCTCGATCGCAAGCCACGTTTGCAACCAACAAGACTAACGAGGCAGTCTGCGTGAAACGAACGTAAGATAATGTTTCATCTGATTCTATCTATTAATATAATACTATACATACACATTTTAACCTCTGGTTCCTTACGGGGTTGGCCGAGACCACAGGATGCCAAATATTTTTTTCTTACAAACCTGCCGTATATTTTCATACCACTCTACATTCTCTCTCTTCACATAATTATATTAATGTGTTTGAAATATTTGCATCATATTTTAAAAAATTCGTTTTACATATAGACGGACTCACAGTTTGTCTCTACATGTATATATGTATATATATATATATATGTGCCGGAAAACCATTCGCCGACCACGCATACCGCGCAGAAGGACAGCGGTCTGCGACCCTGCAGCCTTAGTTTAGGACCAGTTTTCCTGCGGATGTCGAGCTATGAGATTAGTCAACGGTGTCACTACGTTTGCATAATATTTAAAAGCCTATTTAAATGTTAAGTTTTGCTTTATCTCTTGATTCGTTTTATATATTTAGTGTAAAGTGAATGAAAATAATAATTTGAATCATGTTTTTCAATGTCTTTTTCATGTTCATTGTATTTTATCATTATCAACAATTCTTTTATCGTTCGATTGTTGGACATGAGTCTGGTTTCATAATGAGGAGGGTTAAGGCCATAGTCTTCCATGCTGATCACGTAAAAGGTGGCAGATTTCACACGTCTTACAAAATATTTTCGTAAACTCTAATCGCATAGGTTTCCTCACAATCCTTCTCTTTACAGTTACAGAAAAAGTTATTTAGTTTTAAAACGCACATATTGTATAAATAAGTGCGCGTCAGGATTTTTATATATCTAACGTAACAACGTCAAATCACAGTTGTAATCCTGAAAAGGTAAGCAAAGTACTCGTAGTCCACTCCCATGTCACACTAGTTACGTTTACGTCCCGCCACGAAATAGTAGGTGAGCCTATTGCAATATACTTGGCAGAAATCCAAACTTAGAGGCGTTACTAAAAATATAACTATAAATTTAATAGTAGGTACTCGAGGCGCGAATCGAACCCACGAGCACTCGATCAGCAGTCTTACTTTATAAACCACTCAACAAACGCACCAAAATATATTTAATAGAAGATAAGACAGGATCATAGAAAATATGACAAGAACGTTTAAGAAGAGTATACACTCACTGTATATATATGTAGGATTTAAACATACATGTACATAGAGCGTCAAAGTAATTACTGTAACCTTTACTCGTATAACTAAATGACAAACAAAGCTAAAGTAATCACATAATTACAAGTAAATGCATTTTAACATAATGCGATGCAGGAAAAAGGTAATAAACCTTAGGACAAAGTGCCACGACCTTGCCGTCACGAGCGCGTCATGCAGATGATGGCAAATATGATGATTGTTGAAGAAAATGCACACTCTACACAAGAAATATAAGAGCCATAAAGAATCAAATTTGATATTATCGGCTTTACTCGTTTCGGTTGTAAAAAAATGTATTCGGAAAACTATGCCTTTAAGAATTTACAGACGCTGTTTTGATGGTGAATTTGTGGAGAAATGTGATTATCGCAAATTTCAATTAAATTTTATATCAATAGATTTTTTGGCCGCACTTAAATTTACATAAGGGCATACGGCTTATTAGAACGTTACATTTTTAATGCCTACCTATATTGCTGATATAATTACAAGCGTGTAAAAATGTGTTACTTTATTAATATTCTATTAAATACGTTACAAATAGACGTGCTTTAAAAATTCTAGATTTTATCTTTGGTGCTATATAAAAAGGTATTACAAATGTTTTAGTCACAAACATGCATCTATAGGAATCTGCTCTACACTAGTACGATAGAGACCTTCCCAATTGAAGCCTAGAGCCATGCGAAGACCTCTGATAGAGATCTTCCTAAGCGCAAAGATAGATTCATGTCTAGCGGGCCACAGATCTAGTATAAAATTTTGCTGATACTAACACCAATTGCCGCTAAAAACTGGGCAGCACTGACAGGCTAGGTGACGCAACACAACATTCACCGCCAACGTAACTCTGTGCTCTGATTAGAGCCTCTCTTATAAGATTACAAGTTAAAATTTTAACCAGCGATAAACTTAACGAGATGTGGCGAAACTCTAGTTTTATGTTATGATCATAACGGTTTCGTAATCTAGCGCAGCTCTTTATTGCAGTGTATAGATGTGTCCGATTTTATTTTATGTAGATGTAAATGTACATATGCATCTACATTTCTATGAATTACATCTATATATTTAAAGCACACACATACATACACATCATAACGCATACATGCAGGTACGCACATATAAACATACAATCACGTGCGCTCACACTCATGCGCATATATGTATATACTTGTATATACTCGTATATATCGCAGTCGCATGAAGCATGCAGTGAGAGACTGTATTTTACACGTTTAGTAGTCTCATACTCGTATAACGTTCCAATACAGTACGTAGAACGTACAGTATAAACATAACACATATTCATTCATGCATAAAATGGTTATTTCTGTTGTTCCATAATTTTTTTTAATGAATTAAGGGTTTGATCGAAAATTAGTTTCTTAATAACCCATAGAAATGTAACCGTGAATGAAGGAGTTTACAACTTTATTTGAGATTCGTTTGATTTTAAAAGTTTAGAATGATGAGGATTCAGAGGTCTGAAATTGCTTCAATAGTGAACTAATTACAAGGTTTTTTTAATTCTACCATCACCGAAAATCTATTGGGAAACTGGCAAACCAAACACATTAATCTTATATGTTTCGCAAATTAAGGCTTTAAGTCATAACTGAAATTGTTCAATTCGTAATTTTATAGATGTTAATTAATTATCGACTTTTAATGTTAGTTGGATGGCTTTAGAATTACCTTAACAATTTTTTGCGCATCGACACTTGTGTAAAGTCACAGAGACTACCAAGCATTATCAGGTGTTTAAGATTTTGTTTAACTTTCTCTCTCGCGCAAAAATATTTAAAAATCTCAGAACGAGCTTACAATGGCCAATTGTACATCTTACGGTGTCAAAATGTAAACTTTCGCATTCACTCCTTACAATGTATTGTAAATTATAATAATTATGATGACTGTGTCAAATAATCTTCGAACAGTTGTGCAACACATTGTCCGATACATCATGCAACATCTCATTCGATTGCAATCGTGCCCCAGCAAGTTCTAGAATGGCTTGTATTCTAAAACGACTCTACAGTTGATAATAAAGCATCAGACAGTCAAAAATATAGAATTATTCCTAATATTTGATCTTGGTTTATATACGGTTTAGTTCAAACAGATGTTTATTTATTTACTTATTTATTTAAACCTTACAAAATAGTACAGGAATAAAAAGGCGGACTTAATGTTAAAAGCATGCTCAGCCAGTCAAGCTTTGAAAAAAAAAGAAAACAATGAAGAGGAGTAAATAAATAAAATAGAACAAATCTAACAGATTTCCAATACTATAAATACTTAAATAACATAATACAGTATATAGATATAAATATAAATGGATATATATGGATATATATAAATATAAATTAAATAATTACACACATACATAAAATACTAGATAAAAATGATGGTTATTCGTAATTGATCTCAATTTCAAAATTTATCTTTGTCGAAGAAGTTATATTCTATAAATTATTGTGTGTCGTTACACATTTTAAAAGATACCTATAACTAGAAATTAAATAATAAAGGTAATAACTACTTAAACAGATTATTTATGTTTGCTAGAATAAAGCCGGATGTAATTGTAATTGGACGTATACTCGTAAGTATTTTTTGGTATAATTGTTGGATATTAGCTAATATTACGAAAACTTACAAATATGCATAGTTACATTACTGATTACAACATATACGTTTTTAACACAATCTTTGACCATGTGTGACCATTTAAGTTAGAATTTTTTTTAATTTACCCAGTTTTCATATAAAAGACATCAACGCGATATATAACGTATGAAAAGTGAGTTTACTTTCTACTAAAACAAATAAAACTCGCGAACCTTTAGCACAATGTTATCGTTAAAGAATATTTGATGAGATAATAAACAGGTGTATGCGTCAATTGCCGTTATGTAATCATTGATGAGTATGCGTTGGTATGCAATTTCTAAATTTAATAATTTATATATGAAGCGGTCTGTCGACTAAACAGTTGCAGATCTTAAAAGTATTAAAAAAGACAGGCCTTGTCTGGATGACCACTAATGGAAAATATTCACGAGCGGTTCTTTGCGTTACTATTGATCAAAACAACCACAACTATTGACGAAAGGTGTCTTGTAAGTTTAAAATATTAAGGCATGATTTGAACCATAGCCCATATTTAGTATGCCAACTATTAAGCATCTCTAAATCTCGAATAAGCCGCGTATCCAGCTGTGGTAAATGACTAAGTAGGCAGCCTTATAGTAAAATATCATAATTTTCTAAACACACCGATTGAACCTTTCACCGCACAAACCTCCAACGGAAGGCTAAAGGTCATTACGTACTGACTGTACGTGAGTTTCGCCAGCCACGAGCGTAATATTCCGCGCCTCTTACAACCTGAATTAGTAGAGTCTAACTATGTACATACTTTTCATCCTTTCAATATTTTGCTACTGGAAAAACCTCTTGAACAAATTACAAACATGTTGCTTCTACTGCAGGTAAAGACCACTTGTTACTTTAGAGATGTCTACTTATATGTGTGCTTGTTTTTTATAAAAAAACAAAATGATAAATACTAATATGTATATTCTAAAATATTTGAGATGTAAAAGGCCTTATATTACACGAATTCTCAGAGTAAATGTCATGTTTCTGTTGTTTCCATAATGAATTTTTTTGTACTTTGTACAGTATTCAATTTTTGTAATGTATTTAAAATTAATTTTATTTTACATTGTTCATTTTGTGCTTTTTATAAAAATCTAATAATAAAATACCATAACGCTAATTGTTGCTTCTATGTGTTAAACTCATTAACATTACGAGTACTTCCGTGTAGTAGATTGTATGTATATGTATTAAAATGCCTTGGATAATTTATTTCTTGATAGAGTCGCGGGTAATAATATAATAAAGTTTAAAATAACTTCATAGAAATCGTTCGTGTTGCTCTATCAGACTAGTTTACGCGTTAAATTCTTCATAATAATAAATGCGTTAATAGGTAGTATACTTAATCAATAATAACATTAAATTGAATTATGAATTGATTTAAACCTTGTCATAAGTCTTTAACTTGATCCACGAACCAACAAATAATGTAATATCTTGCACATTATTTCGAATTGTTCTTCACGTATCAACATTTGGTTTCAGTATCAATATTTTTAAAGGGATTATTCTTCTTATATTAACATATATTTTTATTATTTTTTATGAGATGTAGAGTTCTACAACCTAATATCTTTTATGAGGTATAGAATTTTATAATGTAAATCTATGGTTCTCATCAATAGTGATTATGTTATCAAAAGAGCTGTTGTGTATTATGTTATGTTATGTATATAACTATATCAGTAAAACACAAACGTAACACTCTGATAATTGCAAAGGTCGCGTTCTACGCGCAAATTTCACTAACCTTGCGCGTTGTGTTGCATCGCGGTTCGTATGCGAAGCGCGTGCGCCTCCGCTTGCCACATTAAGCCTGACCGCGCAATTAACCTGCAGCGCACTTGTAATATATTTAAACGGGCCAGTACTTCATATATTTTTAAGATTACAACAAGGAACTCTACAGTCACTACTCTGCCTCTTAAATTAACTCTACAGCGTTTATTGCATTTGTAAATTGCGTTTAGAACTAGATAAACCAATACTGATCTGTTTGTTTAGTAGTTAATGATCCTGTCTTTCTAAATTGGGAAATGAGGACTCAATTCCTCTTTAGGACATATGTACATTTGCGTGATGAGCACAATTATTTGCGTCTGAGTGTATATACACACATATCTTCACGCCAGGTTCCTCGCGGCGTAGACAGAGCACCGACTGCCATATATCTCTATTCAGACGGACTTGCGGTGCTATTTCTGAATTCATTACTCTTTTATACATGCGTCTGAGTGTGATTGATTCAATACATTTATCAAATGTTAGATTACCATAGCCAAGGCTGTTTAATTTGGAGTCAGGTGGTAAACTGATAAGCTATGATCACACAGTTACATACAAGCAATCAAAATGTTAATAAATTATGAGCATGAGTGGTTATATAACTGCGCCACACACATACAGTGCAATGAAACTAAAACATATCTAATTTGGAACTGGTTTGTCAACTTCAAGGCCTAAGTGCCTCCGTTGTACAATTAATTCACAATCTTGAACTCCAATTATATTTTATCTGGAATGTTCCTATCCTAATACATAGTTGCTATATATTTGATTAGAAACTGTTTAAATATATATTTTATTAGAAATTGTTATATTTTCAAATGGTATTTCAGAAAAAAACTGCAGTTTTATTTCAGTTTAAAATCTGTACTTGTTGTAAAATTGTAAAATTGTTGTGCGTAGACTGCTTGAAATCAGGTGGCTCGCTTGTCTGTTAGACACACTTTTTTTTGCCGAATTTTTTATCGTTCTACTGTTGGAGCCGGGTTCTCTGAGAATGAGAGGATTGAGACCATAATCTGCCACTCTGGCCAAATGTGGGTGAGCAGATTTTACACTCCTTAGAAAACATGTTTTTTACGAATGCTACAATTTTTATTAGTACAAAGTACGTATATAAAATCTTGGAAACACAATTATACCGCCAATTCTATTTTTATTTATTCAACTCATAAAAATTCTCATTTACATTATAAATATAATGTTTCGGGTTTCATGAAGAAGGACATGAACCTCGGGTTTCATGAACCTAGTCGGAAATCGAGGAAAATCACACTCGAGCTAAGCCGGTACATATGTATCTCGTATACTTGTAATTATGTGTATAAACGCTCATGAAACATTTAACAGCAAACAGAACCATTTCATCTTTATTATTTTAATAATAGATAAAATTACAATAATAATTTATTATGTTGTAACATTTTCTAGATTATTATTATGATAATACCTGCATTTATCCATAACGACGTTCGCGCGGAAATATCGTAAATATTTACATGACTTTAATAAATATAGGCTTGCATTTGATAACATTCTCACCACATGGTAAAAGGTATGACATTGACCAAGAAAATGCCTAGTTAACTATTTTCTATTCAATAATATAAAAGCATAAGTGGATTGTATTCTTTATGGAATTTCAAGATATCGTTCTGCCAGGTTTTCTGAATTCTTCGGCCGAGATGTAGAGGGGGCAAAACGTAACATATATAGACAAATAGTATTACTATTTATATGGAATAACTCGTATGTATGTATAATAGTATAAGAATAGTTTAAACTCTAGAATGCTATCGAGAATAAAATTACTGTTAAATACCGTACAAAGTTTTGAAAGCGCGAAATGGGGGTAATCTTAATTAAAATTTTCTTTAAAAGATTAAATAATAATAAATGTCACTTACATACATATCTTCACGCCAGGTTCCTTGCGGGGTAGGCAGAGAGCACAGAGTGCCAAATATCTCTATTCTTGCTCAACTGTCGTGCTTCGTCCACATTCATCACTCTCTTCATACTCGTAAATGACACTTTAGTCAGACAAAATGAATTGTCTAATGTTTTACTTACCTTCGCGAACCATTGCGAAACGAGCAAGCAGCCGTTTGAATGAATTAATAATATTAATAAAATTACTATAAAAGCAAATATACCATCGTCTCGGAGAGTTCAAGAGAGAACCAACCGAATTATTATTTTTGCATCCCAATGCTAGCATTGAGTTTTATCCGTAACACTAAAAAGCTTGGTGGCCCCCTGCTCTACCACGTAGCTCCAGTATACACCATATCGTCGCCAGTGAAATTAGTTACATTACATTCAAAATCTTTAATTTGAACACTGTTTATGTGACATAGTCCTTTTGGTACCAATTCTTCAATAAATCAATCAACCTATTCACTCTACATTCCTGGCGCTAATGGAAAATATATCTTTAAGGGATAAACTTCGTCATTAATATGTGCATGTTTTTTTTATTTTAGTATGTTAATTAAAAAAACTTTAATGATTTAAATACGTCTTCTTAACTAATGTTAAAATTAAAGTTCATTACAAAGACCTATCACGCAACAATTTCATTCCACAAATACATATAAAACCTTCCATGCCTTACGGATCGTTTATACGTAAAATGAAATAACGACTTATTAAAACAACACGCAACGTTATATCGAGAATTATTTTCCGTAAAACGGGTCAATGAACTCTGTTGAAAGTTTTTAATCCTTTGTTTTAATTTATAATTCTTACAAAATGGAAGTTCACGATTTGCAATTACATTAAATAATTTCGTACACATCCTTGTTATCTTTGTCAGCGTAACAGGTAGCTTAGCTTAGTTATATCGAGAATTATTTCCGTAAAACGGGTCAACGAACTCTGTTGAAAATTTTTAATCCTTTATTTTAATTTTTAATTACTGCAAAATGTTAATTTCACGATTTTTAATTACATCAGATACTTGTAATTTCACACAGATCCTTGTTATCTCTTGTCAGCGTAACGGGTAGCTTAACTTAGCTTGGATTTCGGTTTACTAACTAAAGATGAGATGTACAGGAAAAGTAGTAGAAATAACAAGAAACAGGATGGGGAGGAAATTTGAAAATAACAGATGATTGGCAGCGACCTCTTCTAACTGCTTTCTGTTGGGTTTTTTCTCTTTTCATTTATATAGGAATCCTTTACCAACCTTGGCTCTGACGTATTTACTTTAACATACTTGCTCTCTGTGGTTTTTAACATGAACTCCGCTTATGCTTACTCATACAACATCAACAGAGATATAATTTAAGTCAACATCGGGCGTACTGAGAAAATAAATGTGTGCGCGAATCAACATTGGAACACAAACCTTGAAAACGACCTCGGAGGTGCCAAGGTGTCCATTTATGACCATTTTGGCAATATCTATATCGCTTTATAGCTCTTGAACTACAAATAATTAGCAGTTCCCTATACACATTTAGGATACCAGAAACGTGAGCATAACCGTATTAATAATAGTACTATGACCAGACCTAAACAGCGGTCAGATTCTGTTCTTGGCAGAGCCTGCGCTATGCTGACTAGACTACTGGAAAACATTATGGACATATATTTTTTTTTTATTTACCTATAGGGTCGTGTTTTACTGCTATCCCACGCGATGGAAAGCGAGATGCAGTCTAGGACGTAGCGCGCTTGCCTAGGAAGTGCCTACATAAATTTCTAAGTACGTACTTATATAGATAATTTTGCACCAGAACGTCTCGTCGTACCAATAATAATGTTAAGTGATAATCGAAACCACAACCTTTGGATCAGCATTCAGGGTCACATTAGACCAACAGGTCACTCAAACATTGACCTCAAGTAAGCATTCGCGTTAGGTATTAATTACAAAGCGCCTAGTGGTTTTGACGTAGGCGCATATTGCGAGCGATCGGTGGTGTGAAGCAACGCGGGGTGCGGTTCCGGGAAGGCGACCGTTTTGACCGTCCAGTATTAAAATAAAATTGGTAACATATACATACATAACAATACAATGGTAATTCATTGCCCTGTCATACATTTCAAATAGAAAAGATCTTGAATTCTCTTTTTGAGATTAACAATATGAAAGAAAGCCCAGTGCTTTAAATATCATTCGCTGTAATATTGATGGAAAGCGTTCTAAGGAAAATTGCACACCTTAGATTTATTTATTGAGTTACCTAATGCATGTGAAGCCTGTCCATTGCATTTTGGTTACCGTTTAGACTATGGCGTTAACGCAGTAGAATGCTGAAAAGTTGATATAGATAACTGTAAATATATGTCGAAAAACTTATAAATATATGTTGTTAAAAGCCTATTAAACGCGATATAGTGTGGCCTATCTAGACACAGCAGAATATCTTGACCGTTGATGTAGCTGTGCTCTACGATTTCCAATACTCATGCCTAGCGTGAGAATCGTGAGCAAACCCCTCATAGAAGGCATTTGTTCAGTAGTGGAATGAAACATACTAATAATAATCATAAAAAAGTAACATCACGCCCGGAATCCCCGAAGAGGTAGGCAGAGGAATGTAGGACACTCCCACG
>DWDV01000080.1:0-22522 GCA_018245615.1 Mimoniades ocyalus | reverse complement strand
ACCACCTATTCCATAGTGGGACGTAAACGTAACCGATGAAACGTGGGAATGTTCTGCATTCCTCTGCCTACCTCTTCGGGGATTACAGAAGTTACGTTTATATCGTGATAGATTTCCAAGAAAAAGTTATAAGTACTGTATTGCTACAATTATTATTCAATCGGATTATGTTATATAAAAAAGATTAAGATTAACCTGTGACTGGGTCACGGCCAGCAAGATTCGTCACATTCAAAGGTTTCACTGTGTATTCGTCAGGAAAATGAACAATTCTTCTGTAACTTTTACCAAACCCAGGCTTAGGTTTCTCCAACCTCGGTTTACTGGCAAAATTAACGACACCAACATGTATTGCTCTTTTATTTACTAAAGAAGACGTTATTGATAATCCAGCAAATAACCTATTTAAAGCCATTTTGTAAATGGCTAGGATAATATTTATTTACAATAAATTACAATTCATTCCTAACCAACAAAATTTTAATCACCGCACGGAAGACAGCTGCGGTAAATGTCATTGTCATTTAGATATTATCTAAGTATAGCTTCCATAAAGACAGACCGTAATCTATGAATTTCGTTACATGTAGTAATATTTTACCTCTATATTGTGAAAATGTAATGACCCAATATAAAACACGAATATGTGTATTAATAACTATTTCTCAAACACAAAACACGTATTTTAAACGATTAACAGTACCTTTTGCCTATTTAGTGTTATTAAAAAGAATGTGAAAGACGACCCCTAGCGGCAATTTTCTGATAAAAATATATGGTGAATGTGGCGTGTGTTGTTTGGAATATCGTGAATCGTAAATAAAAATGCACTGAATGAAGTAGTAATTCTAATTATAAGTGTACTTCATGTGTGTTAAAACAGTAAGCTACAAAGCAGCCTTCAATAAATAATAATATTTGGACGCAAAAAGTGATTTACTTTTGGTATTTTGTCATATGTTGCACGCCTGCCTTGGGGTCTTGATGAGGACAAAAAAATTATCAGTAATTCCGATGCTAAATTGATAATGCAGTAAGTTACATATTTTCATTTGTCATTGTTATTGATAAAGGTGGATATAACGTAAGAATTAGCGTGGGTTCATGCCAATTTATGCATTTATTATGTACAGGTTACAAATGTATCCATTCGTGCCGTCCACGGCTTTTACTCCAACTCGTAGTTACTGGCGAGTGACGATTAATAATAAACAATTAGCAAATCTTCTACTCCATTAATTACATATTCGCGTTATATATGTTCCCCGGTATTGTTATTAAGGTATATTTTTTGTTACAGAAATAGACACAAGCAGTCTTCCGGCACATTATTACGCTTTCTTGTGACAATGCGGTGCCTTATGTGTGAATTTTACTACTAAATAATTTCACTTGGTTAAACTTTATCATGACGGTCATCAGAGCTGGAGCTGAATAGAATCATAATGAGTCACAATCTGGCTGGTATGCCCTCTTACAGGCTGCCTGGTCCAGGATTAGGACCACCGGATTTCAAGCCACCAATGGATACTCCCACACCACCAGCACCAGCACCAAGTAATCCAAAGAAAAGGAGAAAAACATCAAATGCTAATAATGCTTTAACACCTCAACCACCTCCATCTGCTCAAGATTTGCTCCCACCACCTCTAACAGGTTATGGGGACACTATTGTGGCTTCCAACCCTTTTGATGACTCTCCATCTACGGTATCTCACAATGGCCCAATGATGAGTCAAAATGGTCCTATGATGAGTCAAAATGGCCCTCTCGGGATGATGGGACCAATGCACAGTATGGGTGGACCTCCAATGAGACACATGAGCCCTTTACCCCATAACATGAGCCCCATGAGCCAGCAAATGCCCCCTAGAGGAGGAATCAGCCCCATGGGGAATATGAGCCCAATGGGTCACATGGGTGGAATGTCTCCAATGGGTGGTCCAAATATGGGAATGAGTAACCATAGTATAGGACCAGGAATGGGTCCAACATCAAGGTCAATGGGAAGCCCAATGAGTCCAATGAATTCAATGCCTATGGGTTCACCTATGTCATCAGGGCCTATGGGTAGTCCCATGAATATGGGGTCTATGGCTGGCAGTCATATGAGTAACAGCCCTATGGGTCCACCAATGCATAGTCCACTTGGAGCAGGTTCTATGAATGGTCCTATGAATGGTCCAATGGGGAGTGGTGGCCCTGGAATGAATGTACCTCGCATGAATGGACCCATGGGTCCTAGTTGTTCAAATGGGTCAATGGTACCCAATAGTTCTATTATGTCACCAAGTCCAATGCAAACTGGTGGAATGGGTCCAGGACATTGCGGTACTATGAGACATGGAAGTCCAATGGGATCAGGAATGGGCAGTGGCCCAATGGGTGGAAATGGCCCTATGACATCTATGGGTCCTGGGCCACCATATTCTAGTAGTCACATGGGACATGGAGGCCCAATGGGTATGGGAGGCAGTGGTGCCATGGGAATGGGACCTGGGCCTGGAAACATGGGAAGTTGTGGTCCATTAGCCGGAATGAGTGGTATGGCAATGGGAGGTCCAGGTGGACAAGGAGTTGGACCCATGGGTCAAGGAATGGGAATGTTTGGACCCAAACCAATGCCAGTCAGTGCAGGAAAGGTTTATCCACCTGATCAGCCAATGGTTTTCAATCCACAAAACCCCAATGCCCCACCTATCTACCCCTGTGGAGTGTGTCACAAGGAAGTACACGACAATGATCAAGCTATCCTGTGTGAATCTGGGTGTAACTTCTGGTTTCATAGGTAAGAATAATTATCACATTGAATAATTAGTACTTAATCAACAGTAAAGAAATATGTAAACAAACAAGGCTTAAATTAAATCTACAAAATGTCAATCTAACAAAAATATAACATTACAATGACTTAGATTCCACCCATTGTATTGTATGATCAAACAAATCATATATGCCTAAGGTTAATTATTGATAAAAAAAATGATTTGTTGCTTATTAGCATTTAAATGTCCGAGTATAAATAGACCTGAGAAAGATAACAGAATTTTGAAGTGTTGTTTATTTATTGAGTTTTTCTAACTTGAAATTGCCAGTAATCGAATGGAGTCTGGATTTGCCCTGTATATGCCAATAGGCTTACCTCCTATTACATGGGACAAATAACTGTGGAGTAGCATTACGACACTGCTCTGCCTACCCCCTTGGGGGCAAATAAATGTGATGTTATATTATGTTCAAGTATACAGAGACATGAGAATCATGAATTTAAAAAATAACTTAAAAACAAGTACGTAGCTTATGAATGTTATGAAATTATTTTAACACAGGAATTACATTGTATATATTTGCTTATCACTATACAAGAGGACTATTCTGGTAAAACTAGATGTACCGATGTTGCTACATAAAACTAATGTTCATTATATATGAAACCTAATTTATATCTAGTTCATAGGTTGATATGCCTTTTTATACATACTAGTATTCATGTAGTAGTAAAATTTGACCATAATAATTATTGATATTTTAAGAAAAGCGTAATAACTTTAAATGTGATTTTTCTACTCTTATACATTTGTTCATTATATTCCTGTGCTCATTCAATTCATATGTACTTTGATAGAAAATAGGTATCGAGGGGACCTTGCATCAAATGAAGTCAAATGAAGGCACTGCAAATTAGAAAAATTATATTAAACTGTATAAATAGTTACATTACAAATACAATATTTTATACATTTAGATGCATTCCTATTAAACATAACTTATTCCTGCGAAATTGAAAGGGGTGACTGTAGCTTAGTCAGAACAAAATAATAAGTGCATACATCATCATCATCACCATTGCAATCTGCCTATTCCTGTCTGCTGCTGGACTGGGGCCTCTCCAATAGTACTCTACTGAGCTGGATCTTATGCTTTTCATATCCACCTGGTGTCATGTACATAGGTAAAGCATCCATAGGAATGTGTACATAGTCTATATTTAGCAAATTAATATTTTCAGGGGCTGTACAGGGCTGACGGAGCCGGCATTTCAGTTGTTGACGGCGGAAGTGTACGCTGAGTGGGTTTGTGACAAGTGCCTCCATTCTAAGAACATCCCCTTGGTGAAGTTTAAACCGTAGCGATGCTCCGCGCATTCGCCCCGCCTCCTGCCAGTCAATGAACTGTAAACTGCTCATAACTACACTCATCACAAATATTTATTTCACTGAAAGTCTCATGCACAAGTGCATGTTAGTTGTTTAATTAATTCGATTGGAAAAAATTTGGTATGATCTCATGGGTAGGATGAAATCGTTAATGGAGTTCAGGAACATTGGAATTTATGTATTCACACAATTTTTTATTTTAGTACCGTTGTGCTGACGTTAATAAAATATGTGTAAATTTAAACACCGTTAAAGTTTTATGAAGATCAGTCATATTAAGTTTGGACTAGATTCTAAGTTTGATTTTAGTTTCGGTTTGATCCAATGTGTGTATTCCAATGTTGTTTATAAGATTACCAATGAATGAAAAGAATATAAAAACACACACACACACAAACACACATATTCTATAATTTTATTGTCACTTAATTTATTTCAGTCTAAAATTATTATGCTCCATCATGGTCGTATGATACTTAACGGTTTTCAATGGTGCGAGTAAAAAAGTGAAGGACAATGTTGTTATTATAAAAATAATGAGTTTGAAATACATTTGGCAATAAAATAAATGCAATATGTTTTGCTATTTAATAACTGTGTGATATGATTCAACACAGTTCGTTCTATCAACATTTTTATGTGAATGTAAGTACTCAAATGAAATATTAAGCAATATAAAATGGCGCGAGATCAATATTTTCGATGCCTGTTGTGCGTGTCGCTTTATTATCTGTGCATATTGTATATACGTTTAATTGTTCGATTAGTTCTTTTTGTAAGTCTTAACTTCCGCCTTATAATAATGTGACCTATATGTGTACGTTCGAATTACGATTTGAATGCTTAATGTATCAAATTAAGGCCCTTTTACACTGCCAGAGGTCGCGTCACGATTGTGCTTCGAATTGTGATACTTAAGGTCCTGCCGCATCGACCCGGGTGCATTAGGTAAGTGCGTAATATTTGTATGTATATTGTGACAAGTGAAGCAATAAATGATATTGTAAAAAAATATATTTACAATAATAAAATATTCGTTAAGTCTAACGCACAAAGATTATTGTAAATGCAGAAATATTTAAAGTTACACAAGAATATTATTTTACAAGATTAATTTGAAACCCATAATCGACATTTTTTTGTTGTATTGTATACTAGTTATATGTGTGGTGAAATCTAATGCGCCTAAGCTAAGTATAGTCTTAGTGTAAAAGGGCTGTTCTATAGCGAACATACAGCACGATTGAATGACAGGCCACGATGATAATGCAAGTTGTGCGCTCCGATATTCAATTCCGCGCTACGATTATAAGGCGTTCGGATATACGCAGCGAATGTGAAATTCGCATTTATTTCGGATAATAATAATGTACTTATTATTTTGGTGCCCTATTTTGCATGTAATAATAATAATATTAATAATATACGCGTTTACTTAAGTGTAAATACAATGAATCCATGCGCTTTGTTAACTATAAGACGATGATGTGTTTGTCAATTTGTATTCTTATTTTAAACAATTTTCTAACTAAATGTAAGTCATGTAAATAAAAATAATAGTGTAGATGTTAAATCTAATGAGATTATACAAAGCGACGATTTCTCCAGATGTATTAATTTAGTGTTTGTGACTTTTTTTATTAGGTGAGAAAGTATTGCGCAGCTATTATAAACGGACTCATTTTTACAAAACCAATATTTATAAGCAGCCAGTATGTTCTGGAGTCAGTGTTCACAAATATATATGAGTATTCATTTACATTAAAGTCATAGATATATTTGTGAATAGATAAAATATTTTATATATTATGTGTGACATGATACATTGCCCCAACTGCAACACATAAAAATGATTTATAATAATTCATTGGCGATTATATAAATTTTTTAATGTACATTTTCAATCAGATATTGGCCTGGAATGCATTTTTATATTTTCCTTTACAATTCAAATTCCCAAAATATTAACTAGTACCTCTATTAACTACCCCTGTAGTTTTCTACCTTTCTGGATTTTTATCCTGATGTGACTTAAACGTGTGAAGATTGTGTGTAATTGATATATTAGGTGACCCTCTTGCATTATTCAATTCTCTGAAACCAGTGATTGAAGTGAGTTAATGTCAGTTTCTAACCAATGAGTACTTAAATATTTTTGCCATGAAATCTTAAACATAGACGAATATAAAGGTAAAACACATAAAATTACTTAACATTTCATTTAAATGTACTTTCTATTACATAAAGATTATATACTTAAACCGAAAGATAACATTATTCTAAGTGCCTAGGCAAAACATATGTGGTCTATGTTTTCATTCAATTGTAATAATCAAATTTTAATTTCTCTTTTCTTTTACCTATCAGCCATGACATTGTTCTAAGAAATCGATTTTATTCGCAATATTCAATTACGAAATTCTATTCTTTATTACCGTTTGCAAGTTTTCATTTTAACAAATTATTGTTTCTTTTTAATTTAACGCTTAATTCTATTTTTTTTTATTGTCAAGATTGTGAAATGTGGAAATATTTTGGTGTGGCCATCATATTTTGCATGTATTTTCTGGCAACACTGCCTTTGATATGAAAATGCGGCTCACCCTCGTTTGTATGTGGACGTCAAAATAGAAATTGTTTTTAAATTCAAGGCCTTTATATTCTGCTAACATCATTACTTGTGCAACTTGTTGCGTTTTCTATGTTTTTCTGTGTAGATAACTGTTTTTTACCTATTGATTATTTTTTAGACACAAAAAATCATGGTAATAAATGTAGTTTTTACCAAATTTGATTTTTCAAATGGCACTTATTAATCAAGTCGTCCGTCGATAAGTCATTCTTAAAAGTATACATACAATCCGTTGATTGAAGTACGAAAGTATCTTAATAACACATTCGACTGTTTTTTTAAACATCTCTATGAGCAAATACTCTAGGTAGACTCAATTCCAAAACACATCGACGACAAATTTTCCAGTTAACGATTATAAGGATCTGAATATTAAAACAGAGGATGCAATATGAGTTTGCGGTGAACATTAAGTCCTCTTGTATTTTCATTATAGCAATTAACATTTGGTGGAATTAAAATGGCCTTGAATAGGGACGTCTGTGAAAACTTTTAATAGTTAATGTAAATATATATTTAAAACTTAATCGCTAAACATTGTACAGTAATTGGTAAATTAGTAAAATATCTAGAATATACAGCCATGAATGTAATAATAATAATAACAACAAATAATGTCTTGAGAACATCACAATTATTTTTCGGGAGACCGCTAGCACAAAATAGTGAGTACAGAAGGGCATATAGGGGAATGATCCACGGGAGTACAATATATATAACTCTACAAACTGTATACATCTATTGTAAAACGTGTGTGTGTTGCATTATATGAAGAGAAAACATTGCCGAGTTTACTGCAGCATGCTCCATAGCATTTGCTCTGCTTCTCAAAGAGTTGCCAAACTCGCACTCCTCAAGTTAGCGCAGCTAAATCCGAACGACGATGGTGACCAGAATTGCTATGATACATAGTTTCAACCCTGTATAAGTTTTTTTTGAAGATACGAATTAAAATTACGAGTCAAGAAGAGCAATAGCAAGAAAAAGCAATAGATAGCGAAGGCCTAAAATACGACTAACTGTAGTTTTCTTAGTAAAGAGTTCAATATTATTATTAAGGGTCCCTACAAATAGACCGGCACGTAGAGCGGAGCAGATTTTAATAGTGTTTAAAATAGAACTTTAGCACATGTCAACAAAGTCTATTTTACATTTTGTTTTATGGCAAGAGGAAGCTAGAGCGTCGTCATAGACGCCCTATTTGAAAGGAGTCGAAAGGCGCTTTCAGATCAGCGTGTTTTTGTCGCGTATACGCTAGTTTTTGTACGCGCGTTTTGTGCTCCTGGCGTCTCGTACGAGCGTCTGTCGCGTTGTTACGGTCGTACACACCCAAGCCGACTGCAACCCTTCCATTCGCACCGCACTGAGGCAGACACAACGACTGCTTATACGCGCGTAAACGGTCATTTGTTTCATTGAAGCTTGAAATACTACGCGCGTACGCCAAATCGGACGTAAAACGCGCCGAAAAACGCTGATCTCAAAGCGCCCTAACTGTTCCTCTATTCTTCACTACAGTTTATATCGACTTGATCAGAACTTATTTGTCTTTAGGGGTGTTCTTCTAATCCTCCCTTTGCGACGCTCATTTAAATTCCATTTCTACGACACTCGCCTGCTCAATCCCCTTTAAACAATGATTAGTTTACTGAAGATGCTGCAGACGTAGCGTGGAATCGATCTCCTTTTACGTCTATATTGTGCTATTCATATATGTATATGTACATGATTTGTTATCTTGTATACATACGTCTTACATTACTTGCAACTGTTGTGAAAGATAGTAAATTGTAATTCAAATATTATATATTATAATTATGAAGTCATATTGAAACGACACCAGTGGTCTTGAAATTTGTGCATAGTTTATTTTGTATTATGTGAATATAACGAGCAATAATAAAATTGTTATTGAGTATTTTTGTTTTTTTTTTTTTTTTGGTTTTGCCAACAGACATTTATTCCCCAATTCCTTCAATTTATCCCATATTCACTTTTACACACATATACGGTACCATTAAAACCAGCTTGTATTTTGTTACGGTGTAGGTAAAAAATGTATGAGTTTTTTCATCATGAGACCAAAATATTAAATCTTTTCGTTTTTACCAATAGATATTGATTCTCCGATTACCCCTAATATATTCCATATACATTATATAACCCCTTGTTACGTCTTTTTCTTCTTTGAAACCAGTTTGAGTTTTATTACGGTGTAGGTCAAACAACTCCGAATTTGTCCATCGCGGGACCAAAATAATTCGTTGAGGAAAAAACAGCATTAATGTCCAATATATGTATTATGGCATACAATCTTACTAAAACTATACAGATTTGCCTTTCACATAGATTCTTAGAAGACGGTACCACTAAATTATATAAGACTTGAAATTATTGGTTTACGACTATTTCATAATCGTTTGAAAAATAAACGCATCCAAAAAAAACTTTCAAATTATCTATAACGATTTCATTAACACGAATCAAATATTCTACATTTAATAATATATTGCAATAATAAATGTATTTACCTACAAAAACCAAGAAAAATTCAGTGAATGTAGAATTAGGTAATGTACATTTCTTCATAACCAGTATAATGTAAGGACAATACAATGGCGAAAATGTCTAAATATCGCTGTTCTACCAAATAATAATAATATCTAGGGACTATCTTATATGTATAACTAGTACTTTTCTATTACCGATCACTTAAACTCATAAGTTTTCCTCTATTATGAAGTAACTCAGCTTTGAAGATTATTTCAATTAACTTAATATTTCTTACGCCATTTAGATTTATATGTACCCCATTTTCTACGCTATGAATAATAAAGTTAACATTTGAGTTCTCATAAAGTCAAAGATACATACATTATAATCCAAAATTACGATCATAGACGGAGCTATAACATATTTATACATGTATTTCAGACCGTAACAATGCTATAATATGTACCGTTGCGGTCTAGTCTGAGCAGTGTCTTACTCTACCGAGATATGTTCCGCTTTATCTATACAGATTTTGATGACTAAAAGAAAAATATATTATGGTAAGGTGTGCGGTCACTCGAGTGTTACTATAGAAAATATCTTGCAATAACACACATACATACATACATATCTTCACGCCAGGTCCCTTGCGGGGTAGGCAGAGAGCACAGAGTGCCAAATATCTTGCAATAATATATCACAATATGCCCTGCTATAATACAAATTATAGGTCCGTCTGTGAAGGCCTTTACAGTCAACAGCAAACTCTATAAATAGAAATTTAGTTTTAAAGAATTAAACATAAAACAAAACACGATTCAGCTTATTCATCACTTGTTTGGAAATAGCTTTAAATGTGATGGTTTAAAAATGTTTACAGTTTTCAGCATTACTTCAATGCTGTTTCTACCACCTCTGTCCAGTAGAATAAAAAATTATGTAAATAACTGTGAATAGGTATACACTAATAAAAGGATTTCCACAATTATTCTGTAAATGTTTCAACCAAAAAAGGTTTTTTGAACTTTTAAAATTATATGCAATAAACAGATGATTATTAAATTAAATAAATAAATTCGGCAAAACAACAACAATAAATATGAGAAGTCGAAATACTAATTGAGAACAATGTTTTAACCAATTTCATGGTAATCTTTAAAAGGTGCATTTTGTAAAAATATTAATAAACAATTTATATATACATACAATTTAAAGTATTTCATGTAAATATGAATTATTAAAATATTCCCGTGAGAAAGATAAAAATGCAAGTGAAGTCTTAATGTTCCAATTCAGTCGTACATCTGATATTAGTCAATAAACATACAAACTCCAATAACATTTGACAGCCATTTCTAATAGGAATTTGTTTTTTAAAAGAATTCATGACACAGTATACAAAATTTCTTCTTAACAAAAAAGCAAAAGTTATACATAGAATTAACATTAAATTTGCCTTCATCTTTGCACTCAGAAATGACATATACATATATGCATATAAATAAAAAAAGAGACCTTATGGGACCTGGGTTGATAACATAATAAAATTAGATTAAAAATTATTTGCGATATCATTATATTTATCAGTCTGACCAGTAAGAAATACTGTTTGTTTGGTAACAGGTGGTCTTCTGGCAGCATCCATATGTGTATACTATAAACAGATGTCTATTATCTATGTATTTTCACATCCCATCTAATAAAACATTACTTTGTGCTTACGATTTTACATAGCAGATACAAGAATTACAAATGTATTTATAATTAACATTGAAAACAATACTTTCTTAACCATAATCGGATCCTAGGGAAGTCAGTCCTTTGTTCTGAATGGCGAATGTGACTGCCGCGTCTAAAAAGTCATAATGATTTTGTATGATATTGTCATTCAAATTGAGGTTCTCATCGGTTTCATACTCAATATTAGGTGTCTGGGGATGGTTGCTTTCGCTGAAGCACTGGTATGAAGAGTTGGATGTGTCGGGAAAGAAGGTCAGATCATTATTAACTGTTCCGTTTATATCATCTGAATAGGACCATGCCATGTCATATTCATTAGATAAGTCTCTATCGGAGTTGCTTGTTTTACTTCGACTGTCTGTGACTCCTTCATGATTTCCCTCCTCATCAGACGGCAAGGGACTGCTGGGAGGAGAAAGAAATATGTCTTTAGTGGAAGAAGTATTGCTTTTCTCAGTGCTAGTATTCCTTTCTGAATTTGAAGCATTCTGAAGTCCATGAGCAGATATTGCCATAAGTATTCCTTCGTTTTCAATACTATTGTCACCAGGTAGGTTATTGATGAACTCTGCGACATCGAGGGCTAGAAATCTATTGTTTTCCAAGTCAGATGGCAATGGAGCAACCATCCAGGAATCCAAAACCCTGTTTATTGTGTTATCTACAAAACCTTTAGCCATCTGAAACAATTATTAACAAAACAGTATAAGTTTTAATAGGTAATTCCACATATAAAGAATGTCTTTACTTATGAAAAAATATTTATTACATTAAAAAAAAATCTCAATTGTTCAAATCTATGCTTTGTATAAACTACACTATGGCAAACCAGGCCTGATATAATAAGGCAAAAGTGATCAACCTCCACAGGGATTGACAATAAATTTACATCTATTTCATCAAAATTATTCTTATTTCTACCATGAAAAAATTGTTACTACAACTATTGGTGTTCTAGTCCAATGGGTATGGTTGCCTTTATATGTAGGTACAGTAGTCTCAGTCCTCAAGAGATGGCTCAAAATCTGTTGTACACAATATGTATCAGTGGCTGAAACTGAAGCTGATCTGTGACTGATGCCTGCTTGGTTGCTACTCTCTTTATTGAAAAAAAAACAGGACCTTTAGTAGATCAAACAAGGAAAAGAATTTTTTTAACATAAATAAACTTGTGTTATAATTAATAGTATCAAATTGTTCATGTTTAAATTACTTACATCTTACATCACATAAAAAGGAATGTGAACTTTTAATGCTATACTTTGTACTTTTTAAACAAAAATAAACAGAACTTGCAATAATCATAAATATATTTTTACCTTCATTTATTATTTATACTGAATTATTTCATAAAAAAGTACTAATGAACTAAAAGAGTTAACTAGTTCGCCATTGGATCTTTGAATAAATTGAGCACTCTCACTGGTGACCAAATAGGCCCAAGCCTACTCTTGAGAGATTACAGGTGTGATGTTATTTTCTTATTTGATATTATGTGTCACATGGTTTTAAGATAAATAGTTGTATGCTAGCATTCACCTGTTTTGCCTGCCACCGAGCTATACACTGGTCCTCGCTAAAACTGGGTGATATGACCATGGACATAGGTATCGCTGCATTGTCACTGCTGGATTTATTCACTGTGCTGCTATTATTTTCATATGAGCTTATGTACCGTGGGTATGGTATCTTCTCCGACGGTATACTTGTACTGGGCAAAATAGATTTGTTCGAGTCTGTGATAACAGAGTCTAACGTGTTAAAGTCCTGTTTCAGCAAATAGTCACCTAGAATTTCGAGATTTTGCTCTGTATTACCAACTAAATCGTTTGTATCGCTTTCGTTGTCTATTGAGGAACTAGTCTTGTTAGCTTCGTTCGGTATCGCCGCTGCCGCAGCGGGTATTTTAGCGGTTTCTGTTATTTCGTTCCTCAAATGATATTTTCCTTTTACTTGCCATGCAAATCGCGCTTTCTTCAGTGGGCGTTCAGATTCCATTATTGAGTCGCCATTTTCTTGTCGCTTACACGACGACTCCCCTGCCGTACCCGAAACATTCATCTCGCGATGTTGTGTAAATAACACTTGTAAACTATCATTAGTAAATAAACCTTGACGTCACTAATTACTAACATATGATTGACTGACAAGTAGTTAATTAGTGCACTTTTTCCTTTCGGAATGTTGACAATCAGTTGAAATGTCAAAAATAGAGTTTTGAAACTTTATTAAGCACTTACATGTATTGTTTAAATATTAAAATAAGTGATAACAAATAGAAAAATAGAATTTTACGAGTGTATATATAATTGTCTAAATATAAAAAAATAATTACTTGGTACAGTTTGTAATTTATACTCTGTTCGCTAGATGTTGCCATGCGTGATAATGAAATGCCACAATATGTTTTTTATTTAAAGAGAGTTGACTTGAAAGGAACAGGAATAATCTTTTTTATCAATGTTATCTCGTGAATGAAACGGTTTAATAATTTACGCCATGAATAAACTATTGCAAACCCCCCTTAAAAACAATTAGTTTGTTGCTAATATCGATGTGTTTCTCTTTACCATATTGTCAATTTAGGGATTGTAATTCCAAAATAATGCTTACTAGCCTCAATTAATGTGTATGAAGATTACAACAGGATAATTAGTGTGATTTTTAAACAAAATGACCTTTAATTAATTGCTATTTACTGCATATGTCTTTGCAGTTAACGTTATTTGTCGTTTGTATGCATATTTGCATCCTGTTATCGTTATCAATAAAACATTCACCAAATAGTGAAAATATTTTACAATGGCTATCAAGCCCTGTAGAAGGTTAATAAATTATTTCGCTTGTGTATACATAAATATTATATTACTTATAATATACGTAACACTTTAAACAATATAATATTTAGTCGCCTAATAATTATAATTACATCGAGGCTAGAAATATTAGCATTTCTAATTTGTAGTGGAGATACATTCACAAGAAAAATACATAACTAGATCACAGTAATATTCATATTTTACACCCTAGAAACAAATTCTCATTGTACTAATATTTAGATTTTTGATCTCAAAGAGGTCTTAATATTAAAGCCTCATACATTCGTCTACCTACAATTGCATACGAACAATAATATCATCGAAAATATCCAAACAGGAGGCAAATACTTAAGCGTTCTCGTTCTGTCTCATGGAATCACCTATTTACACAATGCACACGTAGTCATTGCGGCCTGGTTCTAATTACGAAGTATGTACCTTCTTATCTGTGTAAAGTGCCCTACAAAAATACGTACCGGTCAAAATATATCTTAACGAGTTATCGTAAGCCCTCTATTGAAGGCTAATCACCTCACAAAGGGGGGAGTCTTTGTATAGTTTAATACGATGATTGTGATCAGTCAGTCCCTATTCGTCAGATAGGCGTTGCCTAAATAGCAAAGTGATATATATTAATGTATTGTTAAAATCGATCGCCTTGGTGTCGCATCGTGTCACGCAGTGAACGAGTTTGGAATATTCAAAATAATGCAGGTAAAAGTATCGTTTGAAAATTTAAATTTACTATGATTTTAACCGTAATCTTTAATAATTATAAACTACTGTAACTGCCTACCCCGAAACGCGGCCTGTCATGACGATATAGTAATATTAATAGTAATTATAATATGTTCTAATATAACACTACTTACTGATCTTCGCTTTTAGCTGTTTAGCTGCGGTTTGCGAATTGTCAAATTCAAACCTATGAGTTGTGGGTTGTTTTTTCAAATTCAAACAGTCTAGGCCTTACAGTGCTGTCCCAAAAAACATGCTTACCTATTATTATAAAGCATTTGTGACTAATGTCATATAACGAATTAAATCGTTGGATGCAGATGAATAAAAGTTAAACATGACAAATACAGACGTCACCAGTTCCCGCGAAAACTCTGGTCAATATAAAAAAAACAAATTTGGCGGGCATAACCTGTTTTTAAATAAAATAAATGCTAAAAAGTTGAACTGGGCATTAAAAACTCTGACCATTACACTACCATGATATTTATTTAATAATGATTTAACAAGATCTGTTAATGTCAACATATCTTTAAATATCAAGAACGTAATTACTTTAATTAAATTTCATGTTCCCAAACCGGATGTAGGACATGATAAAGCTTTACAACGTTCATGTGTCGATACTTTAGTCAATTAAAAATATACTGTAGCTCTCTCTCTCTCTGAAATAGTCATTTTTATATAATAGCACGCTTTTACCTTCCAAAAGGGGTAGGCAGAGAAGTGTTATACTCGCACTTTTCACAAATTATGTCCCAGAAAATAGAGAGTGAGTCTGTTGCCTTACACTGGGCGTAAACCCAAACTCCGAGCTTTTACTGGGAAATTGAAGTTAAAAAAACATTGTAGAATTTGTCATTTTACTACCGCAAATTGTATTTTACGCATAATTATCTTGCTCATAAAAATTCTTTAGAAACTATAGATAATATTTCGCACTGTAGGTATTTATATTTTTCGTTACTATTTTGTTTTTAGATATATGTAGAATATTTTTAAATTCCTATAACTATATATTTAAAATTCGATTTAAACCGATAATAAATATGTTCTTTTATAAAGTTACCATACTACCTACAGCTAAATATTCAAAATCAAGAAACAAAAAAAATCTATTTACCTACGCAAATCAGCAAATTCATTTTCATTCAAATTCAATTTCATTTGGGATATAAATACATTCTTTATAACAGATATGTATTAAGTTAACGATCTATAAGTAAATGAGGAAGCAAAACCAAAAAAATATCGAACGTTTCGTTTTGAATAATGATTAATTTTATTTCTTAGAAGCTTTCGAAATCAAACCGCCATGCAAGTCCGGCTACATTTTTTTTTATTATGTCCGGCCACATTAACGGTGTTGGCGCAACCCATTCTCGGAAACCAGTTTCAGAAAGGACTTCAAAAGAAACGAAACATGAGCCACAAACAAAACGATCCATTTCTTTGCAAAGCTCCATTTGGATTCACTGTCAATGAACTTTACATTTTTCATTTGCTCAGAACAACTGAAAAACGTAAAGTTGGGCCTAAATGTGTTTTTTATTCAATGACTCAAATATGTGTTTGTTTAAAAATAATGCATTAAAGCGAAACAGACAATAAAAAAATCTGTGCCTTGAAAAAAAAATGTTGCCCAACAAACATGCCTAAGGTTGCGCCTTTAAAAATAAGTTATAAGGGCTTACTATTTAAGTGTTTACTTTTAAGGAAAGTCAGAGAGATACATTTAGATTAAAATATAGAAAAAAATATAGCATTAAATTACGTAACAAAAAAATGCCAAATTAAAAAAAAAACAGCGTAGGTCGGTACTGCTTGCATTGAATAGTATTTATAGAATTTATTAAAGAATAATACAATACGATTTTACAACAAAAAAAGCGATAGAACTTAAGTGCCTACCATAATTTTCAATAGCACTTAAAAGTGACAGAAAATGGCAATCGGTACTTAATCCGCCCTTCGTTAACGACAGTGAAGAATAAGTCATCATTATCAGCCTTTCTCAGTCCTCAGCTGGACATAGGCCTCCTTCAAAGAGCAACATGATGCCCTCTCTTGGGCTTGCCGCATCCAGCCACTGCCTGCAAGCCTTTCGCAGATCGTCATCCCACTAGAGTCCTACACTACGTTCGTCTCTCCGCGGTCTCCACTCCAGAACTCGCCGGATAATTGATAAATGAACGTATCAAAATTTTGAATTCGCAGAACTTAATCTTCATATGGCTCGCGAGTGTAGTCCTAGCAGCGTCACCACTGGCGCACGGGGCGCCGATGACCGACCACCAGCTTGAGAGGACGTTGGCAGACAGGGCCACCATGCAACGACACATTAAGTGCGCCCTGGGCGAGGGCCCTTGTGATCCTGTTGGTGTACGACTCCGAAGTAAGAAGTATTATTTAAAATCACGCGAACGTAACATCACGCCTGTAATCCCTGAAGAGTTAGGCAGAAGTGTGTAGTACGCTCCTACGTTTCGCCAGTTACGTTTATCCATCACACACAGCACACATCCAGACTCGGGCCACTACTAGAAAATCTAAATTAGAAAAATCTTATAGTGCCCGACCCGGGATTTGAACCTAGGACCTCCCGATCGGCAGTCGCCCTCGCAACCAACACGACCAACGAGGCAGTCAACTACTTACAATTAAATATACTTAATTTAAAATAAATTAAAATCTAAAATATATTAATTACGTTTTCTTCATTGAAAATTGGCATCATTTGACCATATTATACATAAATATGTAAAAAAGGAGGTTGCTGATAATGAAAAAATGAAACATTTATCTGAAATCCAATTTTGAAGACAGATTTTTTTCCTCTGGATTGCCAGTTAAGTACATACAGGACACCAATTCCACGCGATTTAATTTCGTGAGAGATTTAACATTACAAAACATGTGATACTTTCAATGTAACGACCGGGGAGTAGTTAAAAAGAACAATTCTAAGAAAGACTTGCATCACCGCACTATGGCTGCCGTGGAGTTGTGACGCAACTCAAGTATTGTTACGTAAGCCGTTAAAAAACAAAACGTCATAGAGATATTACAGATAGATCTGGCGAGCCATAAGCGCGTGAAAATGTGAAATGCAAGTGAAAATGTCTCGTTAATAAAATAAATAAGAAAAAAAAACAACTTAAAAAAATACTATTCCCAAAATAATTAACATGCACTAAAAAGTAAGTCAATCAAATTATTATGATAATATAATGTAGGTCTTCTTCTTCGGCGAGTGGACAGCTGATCGTGAGTGATCAGCCATCGTGGTGAAAGGATTAGTCGCAATGTCGAGGGTGCGCCGGGCAGTAGGTATATGTTCGTACTTAAACATACATAGTCGCCGCTCTAGGAGGCTCCTTTCATGCACCCCATAATGTACAATGTACAATTGCTATAATTTTTGGAGTCGGACACAGCCTCATCATCAAGTCGAAAGTTATGAGGTAACAAACATTTAAAAAAAAAACAGACGAATTGGGTTCCCTCCTCCTTTTTTGAAGTCGCTTAAAAAAGTATCTGTCGGTTAAAAAAATCTGATTGGCTTCTTCAGTAATTGGCGCGCGAAGTTGCTAGCGGATACGATATTATTTAAATAGAGAAACGTATACCAAATTCATTCTCTTTCTCTCTCTATCGACGAGACGATTTTTTGCTGGACTAGCCTACTCTACGTATATAATACCGCTATGTAAAAGATACGATAGCACTTAATAATTTTTTTATATTATTATATAATATGTAAATTTGTAATCATTCAGATGTAGTTTTTGAATTCAAATAACAGACGCAAGTTTTTCAATATTCTCTGATTTTAATTGTCATCAACATCTTCTGCCTTGAAAAATTGGTCCTTGGTTCGATTTCAGGGTCGGGTACTATCGGGTTTCTCTGAGTTGAAACTCCTACTTGTGTCGTGGCGTCTGGATTTGTGCAGGATGTATGGCAATAGGCTCACCACCTAATCCATAGAGAGACGTAAACGTAACTGGTGAAACGTGGGAGTGTACTACCCTCTGCCTACATCTTCGGAGTTTACAGGCGTGATTTTATATTTATCATCATAATCAACCATTTTATCGTTCCATTGTTGGACAGGGATCTTCTATCAAAAGCCTTGAAATCATGGTCAGCCACATTGAGCAATCGGGAAGATACAGACTTCAGATGCCTAAGTGAACTTATGCAGAAGTTTGTGTTGTGCATTGTAACGATGGGATTAATAATGCGTAGTAATAAAAGAGAGAGAGAGAGAAAGAGAGAGAGAAAGGATAACGCCGAAGGAAGGGGCCGGTGGAAGGATGGGGGGGGGAGGATGTTTAGGTCTAATGACTGTGCATAGTACATGACACTAATTACCAATATTATACATTCTTCTTTATTTTCCTGAACAGCACTAGCACCACTGGTACTCCGAGGCGCCTGTCCGCAGTGTTCAGCGCAGGAGACGCATCAGATCCGACGGACGCTCGCGTTCGTGCAGAGAAACTACCCATGGGAATGGGCCAAGATAGTGCGTCAGTATGGCTGATTTGATTATATTTTCGACATTTAATTCTTTGTACCAAAGCAAATTAACTGTACAGTAACGCGAAAATATCCTTTCAAATAATCTGTTCGTTAGTCTTCCTAGTGTGTATCCATGAGGATTGTAATAAGGTAATAAGCGTTAGAATGACACTATTGACTATTTGTAATGTGTGTTAGATTTTTAACCAGCGCTCAAATTAAACATTTGTTATTTTGGAAGCTAATATGTATGTATGTCGCTTTGAAAACGAAAGAAAAGCAGCGAACATAATATAAAAAATAATAAATTACGAACAAAACATGAAAAAATGAGGTCTTAATATTATTATGTATAAATATATCAATAGTAACCAATAAAATGTATTATGATTTGTCTATAAAAACATTTTATTAAGAACAGAACTTTTACTTATGTTATTAATTAAAATTGTTTATCATTTTGTAATGTACCTTATTTGTAAATAGTTTCAAACGAAGTTATATTAGCATTCATGTGATAATTCAATTAAACGCGTCTTTTGTTCATATTATAAAAAGAGAATTCACAGATAATCAATAATATTAATTATTTCAGGAATATATAACCACAGGTTATATGTATAGCTATGTCTCAACTAGCAATAAATAAGACCCTTTAACAGAAATACTCGTAAGTACTAGGGTGAAAGTGTTCAATTAGTTCTTTCCTGTTAAAAAGTCACTAATAGAATAATTACAGGGCATTTCGCGCGCCATTTTTTGTACAATCAGACAATTAAGAAACTGCAATATTTATTTTGAACTACCTCGAATGATTGTCCATTTTTTTATTCAATGTCGCTTTAAAAGATGTTATATATTTTAACATTCATGTTATTAATATATACAATTCATCACTTTGTTTTCAAGTACTCACTAATTTCAATGAAATTACAACTCGTGCGTGATTTTTTTATACCTGCGTGCTATAATGTTATGTAGTTGTATCAATGATTAAATATCCTTCTATTTCAAGTTTATTTCAAGCTATACCGTTGCTAATTATCTCTAAAACTCTATTAAAAAATCTGATAATAATTTTTTTCTCACTGTACACACACGACGCTGTGACGTCATCAAGAAGTCCCAAGTTATCGTGCACGAGTTTTATTTAGTTATAAATTAATCTCTACACTGATTTGTAGAGTTGTAGTAAGTAATTACTAACAATGCAATGTTATTTTATCAGGAATTATAAACATTGTATAATATTTGCCTGATAAAATGATTATTACTCTTTACTAACTACACTTTTAAGAAATCCTAATTAAGCAGATTACTTTCTTGTAATAATTAAGAATCGATTTAAAAATATATGTTGATGTGTCATATTTATTTACAATTTGATAATAAAGATCTTTCAAAGCTCATTCATAACTATATTTTAATAAGTGTGCATTAATTATATTATGAATAATTTATTTATTATGAATATACTAATTACATTATGTATTAAATCGTAAGCGTAAATATAAACAATAATATTGTACAAACTACATTCGAGACGTTAACGAAAAAGAAAATTAAAAAGGTTGTAATAAAAAATAATCACCTGTGAGATTAAATTGATACCAAATTTTTGTGTTTTATTCAACCACTGTGTATCACGTAACTTGTGACGTACAACATTATACGATAGCGGCTAATATTGTGCACTTTGCGTAGTGTTGGGCAGAGAGGGGCGGCTGTTAAGTAAGAGATTACGGCACAGACAGTCGGCCAAGCATTCTCTCTGCACCCATTCGCTGACTTAAACGCTCTACTGGTCGCGCGGAAAACACAGTGAAACATTTTAGAAATCATAACAAATCCGGGTCGATTATTGGCTACGATTGCCTCACGCGAAGTAAAAGTGTCTCGTTGGTATATTTAACAGCAGAAGAAGGATGCAGGTAAGCGCATGGGTTTAGTTTCGCGATAATAAAAATTTTCCTGTTCGTAATTCGTGCTTTCGTCGGTAAAAGCCAGCTGTGTACTTGTTGAACTTACTAAGGACGTTTAATCGTATACACCTGCTGGCCTTTCCATGATTTTGAGCACAGATTAATAAACGCATATCATTTTTTTAAATTAAACCAGTTATTTATTGCATGTCAATTAATAAAATTGTAATGTTTTCGAGTTAATATCTTCAAGGCTTTTGAAGATCTTGAAACTGTTAATTTATTTTGTCACCAACTTTACTTTTTAAATAATTTATTTCGTGACTTATTAAAAAAATAGAGAACGTATTCCAATTACAACGAATCTGTTTTTAATGTATACTTGTTGACTTGACGAACGCGAAATCAAAATTCCGAAAACATTTTGTTTACCGAATTCCTAGGACATACTCGTATTTAGATGAATTTCGTTATTAACAAGATAGGTATCAAAGAAAACTAAATAATTAAAAAAACATTTTTTTAATATGCCAATTGTTTAATACGCCAATCTTAAGAATAAGGCAAAGTAAAAAATATTAACAAATTCGATCTACATAATTATATGTATATGTGCTCATTAGATATGTTTTCTCAAGGTATGCTATCAAGTCACGACGATCCAAACATATTCTTTCCAACGCCGAGATAAGAACTATCCTTATTTTTGGTTCGTTTCTATGTATTACATGGCCGTATACGTAACTGGCTGCGTGACTAATAGGTGCAATAATCACTCAAGGCTGACCAGTCCCTAAAACAAATACCTCAAGTGTTGTTTAATATTTAGTCCTTTACTTTTCCAAGTAATGAAACAATGAGCAGGAAAAATGTGAGCAAACGAAAAAGTTAAATCACGAAATTTTATGACTACTTTGTTTAAATTAGTGGCGTGCTCTTGTAGAAGTCTAAGTCCAGCAGTGGACGAAAACAGTCTGATTATGATGATGATGGTGATAAAAATTATAAATTAGTGCACCTCCTTGTGTATAAACAAAAGTATCCATCAGATAATTATAGTCGACTTGTCTGTGCGTACTCAACGATATTATTATTTATTAATACCTAATTATGAATTGAATTTTCCCGATAAACGGTGCTTAAATCTAAATGGATTTTCTATATTTTTATGCTGGAATTACTCTATTGGTTATCATTATTACTTTCTATTACAAAACAAAAGAGCGGCCTGTATCTTAGTTTCTTTTTTGGGATTACCATACAACAATGAACAAAGTGGGAATCTTAATTTAAAAAAGTAACATCACGCCTGTAATCCCCGAAGAGGTAAGCAGAGGAGTGTAGAACACTCCTACGTTTCACCAGTTACTTTTAAGTCCCACGATGGAATAGGTGGTGAGCACATTGCCATATACCAGGCACATATCCAGACTCCGAGCAACTACTAGAAAATCTAAATTAGAAAATTTAGTAGTGCTCGACCCGGGAATCGAA
>DWDV01000079.1:0-22562 GCA_018245615.1 Mimoniades ocyalus | reverse complement strand
GCAACAGTTCACCTTCTAACATAGGACGTGTTGCCAACATAGAACAACAGCCTGATGTTGTTGAAACTTATAACCGAACTGATTGTAGATTGGATTGAAATGTGCTCCGTGCAATCCACATACGATTCGTGCAATCCATATCACGAGTACCTGGATTACTGATGACCAGGCTGTTTCGACCAGCTGGCGATCGGTTGGAAACTTGATGAGGAGCGCAGAAGAAAGAAGAGTGTGCATAGAAGTAGAATAATATACATATAACTCCTGTTGAAGTCTAAGTGAAATATGAAGTTATTGCGATATAGAAATCAAAAAGCAATTCCAGTGTTATAAAATAATACATATTTATCTCCTAACAGTTGAATTTGAACCAATTTTTATCATAGTGTTTTGTTCTTCAATCATCCACAGTTTACGGAGTTCTGAATCTCTGTAAATCCGTGGATGATTTGGATGACGGGTAATTGTACGTACAAAGTACAGCATTTCCTATTACCATCCTTAATTAGTCATTTTTCAAAGCCAGTGCGACGAAACGCAGATGCGAAATGTACTATTAGCGTTACATATATAAGACTAATGATAAGCTTTGTTAGTGAAAAAATATTTAAGTAATATACAATTCTGATTTTAAAATATTTTTTCAGTGTTAATATTTTTGTTTTATTTAATATTCTTATGATATTATGTTTAGCTCCAATTTTTTATTATCGAATTTATGTTGCTCGTATATATATAAATATACTCAACTAATACCATTGCAACATCCATACTATTAATACTTAAAAATAATACTCGTTTAGAACACGGCTATAAAAACGGTTTCGAACCTAAAATTGGATTTCTTTTTAATAATGACGGCGAAGTCGATCTTAACGAATGTATTGAAATTAAGTTGATTTCAACGTAAATTAAATTCGTGCCTTCAAAATTCCAATAACAACAATAATGCTTACAAAAGAATAAAAGCCAATTTTATTTGATATTATAAAATGTTGTGACTTCGTATAATTCTACAACTTTTCAAACAATATTGTACCTAATAATGTTTAAAAATTAAAACAGCTCAATTTTATTTTTTAATATAAAACGAAACATTCCATGAACTTTTTGTACATTGCTTTAGATCGTTTTTTTTATTGTACATTTCATTTCATGTGTAAATGTCATGTTGAATTCATTTAGTGATGGGCCGAGGGAAGTCGATATTTTATTTTACTCGTGTAGTTACCATTGTATATAATAAGTAACGTCAGCGTAAGCGCCGGGCTAGTGGAATGGATGACGAGGATACGTCTAGGTACGTAAACGGTTACTAAAAAGATTATTTTAAGATATAATTGTGCATGATTCAATTATGTACAACAAACAAGTCGATCTGTAAGGTTAGACATATGTAACAATCGATGTTCTCTGCCTGTGCACACCCCGCAAGGATCTGGCGTGGCAGTATAAAAAAATTAATACAGTTGGATAATTATTCTTCGAGTTATTATCCAATTGTGTTAATTTTATTTATATGTATGTAAAGTCGATGTATAAAGACGAGATCTCTTGAAGGCAGAGCTCAGTTAGATCTAAAATTAGTTGTGCTAACATGAAAAATAAACATTATCATCTTGAAATAAGTCGGTTCATAATTTAACCATGTATATACATATATACTTATGAAACGTTTAATACTATAATTTTACGTTTTGTGGGATAATAAAAAGATTTTTTTTTCATCAAACCTGTTGCGATTCGAAATTACGTTCATTAAGAATGTTGTATTATAATTGTATAACGTGTATAATTTAATAATAATATTATTTTAAGGGTATTATAATATAATTTGCTTGATCTTTAATGTACTTACTTAAGGTGTAGTTAATTTTTAAATAGCAGATATTGAAACCTTAAGAAAAATAGAAAAACCAAGATCTGTTTAAGCAACATGTGTGTATCCCTAGAGTTAGTTGTTCGAAACGAAAAAGTAATTCTCATATAATAATATAGTGGTTGATTTTAAAATAAACAAAGTATACTATATATTTTACTAAAATTCAAGCTTTCCGCATGCCAAATTTTAACAAATTCCGTTCAGCAATTTACAAGTGAAAATTTCACAACACAGTCAGATTCACATTTTTAATACTAGTGCGGATAACAAAATAATATTACGTTATAAATATAGGATTTAAAAAACAATTTCTAGATCTGTTTATATTATTGTATCAGCGGAATATATTAATATGTTTTTGATATTTTAATTGACAATTTAATTCTTTTGACTTTTAATTTGCAATTTTCAATTGTATATAATTTCAAATAAATATAATATTATTTTAGTTGATATTAATTATTTTTCCTATAGTCGCTTTATATTTAAATAACAAATCTCCGATCATATTAGCATGTTTATCGAAATATTAAAATACGTAACAATTAATACTCCTGTATAATTAGGCGTTGAATAGTACCAACGTGTAAATGTGTATAATTACTTTAGATTTTTAATTAAATTGTTTTAATAGATACTCGCTTGTGGTATGATATTACTGAAATAATTGTAATATGTAATATTCCTTATAATTGTGCGAGTATTATGTTTCCTATATAAAGCTGTTCCATTTTTGGTTGCCGTTATAAATATTTATTGTCTATTTCTTTTATATTTAGCATAAATTGTTTTAAAAATAGATCACTGCCAAACTGTAAATTCTAACTTGTTTTTAATTATTATTAACGGAAACGTAAAAATGTATATACGGTGGTATTCATAAAACAAATTTAAAGAAATTTAAAGAATTTTTTTAATATATTCCTATGATTTATATGACACTATAATCACATGTTCTATTTAATATTCCCTTTTTTATATTATACAGCCTTAAATGAATTTTAACAAAATTTTGTTAAAATAAGCAAACAATTTATGTATGCCATGTTTAATTAACCTTGTGATTAAAACGATATTTAAACTTTAAAATGTATTTAAATATAATACTTGGCGAATATGTGTTGAGTTGAAACGATTAATATCATGTACTGTAATATCGAATAACAATACTTGTAACAAATGTAGTGAATAATAATAAAAAACAACTCAAATGGCAAACTAACATTCGTGACAATTAGTTATTCATCCATTATTTATTCATTCATTCATTCCATAGTTGGACGTAAACGTAACCGGTGAAACGTGGGAGTGGTCTGCATTCCTCTGCCTACCTCTTCGGGGATTACAGGCGTGAAGTTACGTTAGTTATTCATCATTGTTTGTACATACATGAATAGTGTATCTAGATATTGTAGTTGGATATAAACAGTGTGAAAGTATCAGTGAAAACAATAGTACTTAATACCATAAATTCAATTATAATAAAATCGCTTTTTGCTCCGCTTAAAGCAATAAGGCATATCTGTAGCGACCCGGGTACTTATTATTGGTTTTGAACACACGTAGCAAGCAAATTATATTGGTTATGATCAAAACACATTTGATAATAACGAAGTGAAACTTTCATGTTGCCTCGACGGTTTAAAAACATACATTGAATTTTTTTTATGCAAATTTTAAATTCTTTTGAGAAATGCGAATATTTTACGCGACGGCGATGTAATCTTACTGAATGTCATAATGTTTTTTTTTATTTGAATTTTGGCGACTGAGCATTGTTATGAAAGATTATTTTATATGTAACTAATTGATACCCGCGACTTCGTCTAAGCTGTTTATGTTATAACAACATATTTTACGTACAGAAAAGAAAACATAAAAAAATATTGAAGGCAAAAATATGCTTTATTGATCTTAAAAAATCGCAAAAAATTATAGTTTCTTTACACTTTAAATTAAACAAAGGAATCATGATATTTTTTTTAACATAAGGACCAAGTGTCTAAGAAGTAAAGTTAAAACAATTGAATGTAAATCCAACCAATAGTACCTACTTGCGTGATGCGCGCGCAACGACGGAATTCTAGCATTTAATTATAAATAATCACCCGATACTGAACCTGGGATCGATCTTTTATAAGACCGTTGTTATTAAAATAAAAAGAGTCAAATAATATTTCCATTCAAATAAACTGTTCAATATACGTATGTACATGAAAGTTTCACTTCGTATTGTTTAATTCTTTCAATTTGTGTAATTATTTATACTTACATCAATTAATTCTATCGTTATTCGTCCCAATTGTTTTGTATTTTTTTATATGTATTTTTATTCGAACGATGGCAAATGACTGTCCTAGTCAGTTCGTGAAAGTGTTTATCGATATTTGTCAGCATTAAACAGTGGTGATTTATTTTAGTGAGAATTTCAATTTGGTGAATTAAATGCGTTTTTTTTTTAATTCATGTGTTGTTTTATTGTTCTTGTTGCCTTTTAAATATATGTCGGATTTGTTTAAGTAGGCAAAACGTACAAACACTGTAATGATATTAATAGATGTAGTAACAATGACCCTTGTAATTGTTTTATTAAATTAATGACGTTTTTTGTCATTAAATTCAACACAAGCCTTTCTGACAAGCTTTGATTTTTTGCCAAATTATGTCGATGAAAATAAATGTGTAAGCCGACAGTATATAGGTACCTACGTAAAAATGTAGAACTAACCTTGGTAGAAATGCACCTGTTGCACGCATAGCTAAACTTTATTATACATATGGCAGCTAATTGGCAGACTTGGACTTCCTGACAAACAATTCTCACATATTCCTTAAAAACCTTAATAAAAAATCCTAAATTATTGTTACTATTTCTTCAAAATTTCAGTTATTGTTAATTCTCAGTTTATTTATGTTATTTAATTTGTAGCATTTTTTACGCTTAATATTTATATCACTCATGTTGTGTCCATCTGTAATTATTATTAGAGATGCAATGAAAATATAACCATGTGTAGGAATATATAACTATGGAAAATTTAAAATGGAAAATATAACCACGTGTATATGTACATATATGTTTATTTTATATTATAAGCTTTGTCGATGGTCATAAATAAAAAATAAATAAATATAGCAACGACATTTGGTTATTGCAATAATTTTAGGATTCAAGGTATGATTATTGCAATAATTTCTAGATTCAAGGTTTGGTTATTGCAATAATTTCATATCAAATGTTGAAATGATTGCAAAAAGTAATGAAAATCCAAAGGTGTAATGGCCTTAACCCTCTCATTCTAAGAGGAATCCCGCGTTTCAACAGGGGTAAGACAAAATTTAAAAAAAAGTTCAATATCTGGCTGAAATAGTAAATTTCCCCAAACCAATTTATAAATATTTTACGTGGCTCGTCTTACTTAAGACCAACCTACATTATCATGTATCACACAAACCTGATTAACCGGAAATATTTGAATACGAAATCAAACAAAAACATATTTGAAACCGTTTATTGTAACCTAGAAGAACAATTAACTTCCGTAGTCGTTGATTGCATTAAGAGTATCACGGTTGACATTTTCCAAAAAGGAAGAAAGTCACAAATCGTCTAGAATTTATACATACATAATTTAAATAAATAACAATTAACACTTTTATATTCTATTATATTTTATCATTTTATTTGCAATGCTGAATGTAATTAGACCCTTCCAGAAGCTATACTTGTAGTTCGCACTCAGAATAACAGATGGCGTAAGTATCGCGCGTGTCCAATACACCTAAGCCTAACAGTATAGCAATCTCATTACGCGCAAAGTGATTAATTACCTATATTTTGAAAATCGCGTATTATTGTTTCTGGATGTATTACGAAACATTACTGATATTTTGCCCACTCTGAACGATGTCTTATTGTACACGTAAATAATATGTTGCTATCACAATTAATTGTTTAGGTAATTTCATTAAACTTCTTCACCAATATGCTTGTTGATTTAAAATAATAAAAAAAAATCATGAGAAAGTAATGCGTACCTACAACATATCCAAAATATCTATTTATAAACATTGTTTATTCTCAGTTATTAATGATTTAACAAATGCGAAAAGTAATTTCTTGCACTGAGATACAGTTCACTAAATAACTTATTTAGACAATATACTGGTTGCTGAACAGCTAATCCTGGATTCGATTGACTCCCGCGCTGAGACTGTATCTACATGACAAACTACATGATCTTTATTGATTTTATTTACGAAGTCTGCCAACCCGCAGTAAGAATCACAAACTATGGCCTTAAGCATTCCAGTCTGAGAAGTGATCCGTGACCACTGTCTGCCAGTGTTCCACAGATGGAATTGTTAGAATTCCATCGTCATGATTTCCAGGATTCTGTCATTCGTCGCAAGTCATTCAGATCACCCGAAGCTACGAGTATCAACCTTTACTTATATCCATTAATTTATCTTTATTATTACGTATGGTAATTTATATATTTCTATTAACACTGGCTAATTTAAGTAGGTATAGGTAATTAAATTTTCGAGTTTAGTATAAATACTTATTTAACAAATTCCTATGCTTCCCATGGTACATCTGCTCTTACGTCAAATATTTCAACGTAGGAATACATTAACGGGAATAAAAAACCCTTACAATAACAACAACTTGTTTTTCGTACCTACATTATAAAATAATCATAAGGAATTAACATCAATAGTACTTTTTCTAACAAATACCAGACACGTACGACTCTAACCAATTTTATTGTAAGAGCAATAGACACTACTACATACATTGAAATAAATATATCACAAATGAATACAACAACGAATACATATACGTACTTAAAATGATTAGAATGAAAACACATTTGAAAAAAATGGCTGCTTTTCATATCATCTGACTCATTGCATTGAATTTAATATTTTTACGCTTGTAATACTTAAATGTAAATCTATTTTTCTTTACTGTCTTCCATTCGTTTCGTATTGGAACCCGTTCCGTTTCAATGCACTAATATTTACAATTACCCGGAGAATCAGTTTTGTCAGTAATTAAACATTTCTTTAAACGAATTGTGAAACACAATTTTGAAATCGTCTCACAGAATCATAAATACATAAGGTACCCAAAACCACACATTTTTTGGTGTTTATATATTCAATGTACATTACTCATCTTGGTTTTTATGAACCTCCCTATAACCCTTATGGCTCTGAACGCGTAATTCGGTGACAGCCGCTGTCGCAGCAAGTAGTACCCGGTGAGGTTCATCACCAGGAGCATCACGGTCAGCACCCCGAAGTCCTGCCAGAACGACACTCCGGACATGCCCATTTCTTTCACGAAGTATCTGTGAGCAGGACACACAATCCGAGTACAGTCAGCAAGTGAGACATTAAGTACAAAATGCTGTAATCAATTGCTACTTTAAAACTGACAAACACTGTCAGACAGTCACAAACAGAACTGAAAATGGAAATGTCTCGGCATGGAGAAAAAATCCATCCTCTCAGATCAGTTGCTGCAGGCCTAAGTTCTAACTGTCCCCTAGGAGAAATTTCTATGGAATCAGCACCATTGGTTGTTCTATGTGTGGTCATAAAATGTATGTACTACAAAGCTACATCAGTGCGTACGTGGGCGGGCAACTCTGCGTTAAAATTTCTTAAGTGCCTTGAAAACTCTCGCCTAAGTATTAACGTTTAATAACGACACCCTGATATGACAGTTCGTTGTGCCTTGAGATATTTTGCAACAAAACAGACGCCATATCTCGTCATGGAATTGCAAGTGAGCCTATTTCCATACATCGGGGCACAAATCTAGCTTCCGAGCTACTACTAGAAAATTCTATTAGAAAATCTGAGTTATAAAAATCGAGTAATGCCCGACCCGCGATGTGAACCCAGACCTCTCGATCAGAAATCGCGCTTGCAGCCACTCAACCGACAATGTAGTCTAAAATTCATTACATCTAAAATTCTAATACGTCCCCAAGTCCAAATAAATGTAATAGCCAAATAGGGAAAATACTAGCCGATGTCAAAGTCAGAATTGTCCAAAGCCAGCATCCGGGTATGAAGAAAAATTCGAATGGAGAAGAAGAAGAATCTCCAACACGCAAGGAATTTGACATGAGGAGATAATCATAATAGAACAATGCTGCAACGTCAAAACTTACGGTACGCTCTTGAACTGGCAGTAGATGACGTTTTCGGGGCACACGAGGTCGTCCCTGGGCGGGCCGTATATGGCGGCGATGAGCCCCTCGAGCGCGTACCGCATGAAGGAGCAGGCGCGCGCCAGGCGCCACACCAGCGGCGGCGGCGCGTCGCCGTCGCCGATGCCGTACACCGCCAGCAGCATGAGCGGCACCGTGATCATCGGCCCCACGAACATCGAGTTCTGGAACACATGCCGCGGTTCCACCACGATGCCTCGTCGCCACGAATGTACAACGAATTTATCTAACAATACCTTTGTTCTTATTTCTTAATCACACATGATGCACTAAATGGTAAAAGATAAAAATTAATACATAAATCAGCAAACTCTACTGATGTAAAAATATCTAACATGTCACTTCCTTGTAAGACAATTCGAAAACTAAAAAGGAAACGTGGATTGTTTTGTATAGTACGATTATAACTTTGTTTTTTATACATATAAATATATTTTTTATATATAATTACTTTTTATATAAATATTATATGCTTTTTACACTCGAACGGACTTCTCAGGGGTTCAAAAACTTTCATGTATATAACATGTCCATGAAAGTTTTATTTAAAAAAAACTAAAATTAAATTGAAACTGTAAAAACTCACCACAACGTTTAATGACGAGGATATCATAGTGCCTATGGATTCGGAGATCAGCGCCACCAGGATACATATTGTGATGAACATCATTACCCTGGGCAGCTCCAGGGGCTGTGCCGTTAACGGATACGCTATGGACAAGTAGACCAGACAGAAGAAGATGGTCGTCGGAGTCCGGGACACGATCAGAGCCGCGTAGTAGGGCTTTAGACCATACCATCGATTGAAGTATTCCCTCTTAATCAGCTGAACTTCTGAAGGAACTGAAAACAGAGAAATTTAAGTGAGATTCGTGGTAAATCAGAGAGAGAGAGACAGATAAAACTATTACGAGTACTAAAGGAGAAAAACATGAAATTTTTATTTCATAAGCGAACGAGGATGATGAACCATTACTTTTCCGCAGCTTATGTAATTTCCATACATGTTGAAGATACCATTTGGAGGTAACGCTTATGGAAAAGTACCATATTTTGTCTAAGTCCACAGATCCCTTAAGGTGCTAGCAGAGAGCACAAAGTGCCAAATATCCCTAGCCTTAGAGTCCTAACGTATTTCTTCTACAGGTAAAAGTACAGTAATACTGATACACTCACACGCTAATAATATAGGCATCATGGTGGTGTAAAGCATGGCAATGACGCAGGCGTAACAAAAGCCGAAGTTAAACAGTACTTTGGACGCGTCGTATCCCATCTCGTTGAACAGTGCGGCCACGATGCACCCCAGGAACAAGTGGAGGCCGATCCTCAACCAGAGGTAATACTGCAACGAAGAGATATTTCATTTTAATTACTTATTATCATAATGAATTTTGAAATTATGGAGACGAATGAAGTGTGTAGCAGGTAATAATTTAATCGTCTGTCTAGCCCCATGAGAAATAATACTCGTATGCACGATAACATGTTTGTATGTAAGTGGGTGTATGTAGGTTTTGATGGTCTGTCACAATAGGTTCTCACAGTATATTGAGGTTCCTATAAAAGTTGTAATGTTTCCTTGGCTGACACCAACTCCAAAAATAACAATAGTTGTACCTACATTATATTATCGTAATAATTTGATTGACTTTGACGAATTATTTTTTTTACTTTTTAGTGCATTTTAATTTGATTCTTCATGAAGTCGGTTTTTTGTTTTGTTAAAATTTTTGTTTATTTATAAATAAGAACCGTTTTTACGGCTTTGCATTGATGCTAAGAAATTATATTCAAATTTCAAACCAATCGAGAACCAAAAGAACTTTCGATCATTTGCTATTAAGGAACAAACGAACGTAAGATTTTTATTTATGTAGATAAGTATGTCTGTATATGAGGGTGTGAACCATGAAGTACAAATTTACTACATGTTCTCTTCAGTAGCGGGATTGATTGGGAGAGGATGTCTTCAGGCATTAAGTACGCCCTTCCACCTTGCAGTTTGAGGTGTTACCTAAGTACATAGGAATAAAAAATAAACACTGATAATGACATTTCTAACAACTAAGTATACACACACCGTATATATATAACCTACATATACATATATATATATAACCTATATATACCGTGTATAACCTACACCGCTTATATTCTGCAAGACTATGAGAACTTCGAGTAAAAATATTTTCGATAAATGATGAATACGAAACGCATTCCGATTAAAAACCATTATTTGATACAATATTCATATTTCAAATATGATATTACACAGTATTGATAGAGAATATCCATGTATAAAAATGATTCCAGCCTTATTCATGTAGTCACACAGTTTTGTAATGTGTTATAGTCATAATGACGAGTGTCATAATATCCGTCTCGCTTTGGACGTTACAATAATAAAATTTCATAATTCGCAAAGTTGTTACGAGTGTCCCGAACTTTGCTGAATACGTTTTTAACTCGACTGTCTCAGTCTTAGAAGTTTGGTACACTCGTAAAATATACGTTTCGAAACTCGTGTAACTTAGAATTAGCTTAATTATAACTTTCCTACACAAGCTTTAAAGTAAAATGTGTACAGGAAATTATGTATTATAATAACAGCAGTTGCGTTTTTACGTGACAGAAATACCTGCGAATGAGTACTACGCATTGTGAGTCTTCGAACTCTAACTGTGGTTTTAACATACAGGAAAACTAAATTTGTTACGATTACGAAATTCGATTACGAAAATTTGATTTGATTTTTCTGCTCTAGAACTATCTATTAGTCTAGAGCTCTATGACCCAGACTGCTGAAATTATGACTATTTGGTTAGCAGCCCGTCCGGCACGAACCAGCATTTGGCCTGCGTAGCTAAATGACCATCGCAAACTGCAATGACCATGGCAAAGATTGCCATTTTGCTACGCAGGCCAAAAATCGGTATGGTGAGTACTGGCATTTGTTCTTGTGTTTGTGTATGTGTTTGGAAACTTATATACACAGTTTTAAGCTGTTTCCGACTCCATAGTACACTAATGAATATTAATAAAATTGTTATTGATTGTTATCTGGTATCAATATGAGTATCAGCGTCTGTCTATCACACCATTTATAACATAGATTGCTGGATCGCAGGGACAATGATTCGTAGCGGATCGTGCCAAACAACATCGGTGTGTAAAGTGTTACCATTCGGTGTAATAATCGGTCACGAGCCTGCGACTCAATGAATCTTGATTTATTTCAGCTCGAGGAAAATATATAAGCTCCCGCTATCCACCCTCTGGCCCCTGCCTGCCGTTCCAGATCACACGCAGTCATTTGACACAATTTGTTGCCTGAAACTGCGACGAATAGTCTTATATTCTTTTAATCTTTTTCATTTAATCTTGGGAAGACATACAATTTCCAACTATGTATTATTTGTCAGTCACAGAAATAGCAAAAACAGCTAAACTTACACTTGCCCAAGAATACCCTAAGCTACGCTTTTTAAAAACGGCTTGATGTACACCAAGATTTGATTTCAGTGCAACAAACATGAAAAAACGTTTAATCAAAATTAAAAAGAAAAAGCTCGAATACCTATACCTAAGCCATATAATGGTTTGTGAAGTTGATCTCGGAACCGGGAATTTTGGGTTCGTTTCCCACGAAGGATAAACATTTGTGTAATGTGTAACATCTATTTATTCTGTATCGTTTTATAAAATAACATAATAAATATGGTTTCACAAATATACATATATATGTACGTATTTCATCAACTAGCTGATTGCCACAGTACGAGCTCAGTATATTTCGGGATCATACGGCTTGGATGAAATATCTCAAGACATTATTGTTACAGCATCAACTACCCCTGCATCAGTCTCGTCTAACCACTGACTAATAACATTGCCAGTGAGTCTAGTCTGGGTTAAATCTTTGAGTCGACTGCACTATGCACCTAATTTTAAGCTCTATATCTAAAGTGTTAGCTGTCCAATTACGTCCATTTGTTTAATAGGTGAGGTATACGGTGAGGTAAAGTTTTGTCCGCTAAAGGCAAGAGTCCGCAAACTTGCAGCTAAGTTACCACACAAGAACATGCTAAGACTATGTCGTAACATACATGAAGTTTATGTAGATGAGAAGGCGTGACCAAAGTCTATGAGTTACTACTATCTTCCAATACATATCAATATATCTTCCATATATTTATATTTCAAAATAAACACTTCCTTTGGGACTTTATACGCGATGCTACTAGTTAGTTGCTGTTATGCTTGTTATATTGCACTCTCCAGCTATCGTATGTGGAGTGACGATATACGGAAGGCGACTTGACGTGGTTAGATACGAAAAGCTGAAAATCTAGCTCAGTGGCATGTTATTGGAGAGCCATATGTCCAGCAGTGGACCGGGACAGGCTGTGGATGACGATGATTACGCTATGCAATGCAGTAGTAAATATTCTATTAACAAGGAAAAAAATGGGCCATGGACTGCCCCTTGTAGAATACACTTCCCTTTCCTCTTCAATACCAACTTATGAATAATAGTCCGTACTACGACAAAACTAATGGTTGAAAACGACCCTATTGAATATATTAACGTTTCCCCTTTATATAAAACAATTCAATTTTGCCAAAATCCATCCATATACAGTATAAAAACCAGAGTATAACTTATATTCATATGTCTACTATATTTTTAGGCGATTTTTTTAACATTTGGTTTTGCTTGAATCTCAGAGATAACGCCCAATACATGGAAATCTTTTGTAACTAAAAATTAATCTGGCAAAAATACCAATAGGGAATGAAATATTTATTGTATAAGAAAATGTTTAGATTTTTGAACAGAATCGCTTCTAACATTTTGTAGTTATATAACGCCATTATTTATCTTATCGTCATCGTCAACAGCCCATGTCAGTCCAATGCCGGACATAAAATGCCTCTATTGAGGTCTATCACGCCCTGCCCTCAACTTCCTGTTTGTATAAAACAATAAAGCAGGTGTAAGCTATAATTTATGTTACTATCATTTTGACATTCATTAAGTATACAATGAAATATTATTTTAAACTTTAGTATTCATAAAATTTTAGAAATCTGTGAAATACTATAGAACTGTACGCAGAGAAAGCGTTTGATTAGAAGCAAACCCGCGGATCACTGAACTAGTCAAAAATAATAATAAAAAAAACAATCTTCGTGTTTACTGATGCGTCGCAAATGTAGCAGCCGGGCCCTTGTGCACTGGCCATAAACAAAATCTTACCGGAAATGAAGGTTCTATGCAATGGAGCTCGTAAATTACAGCGGGCTATGGGGCGAAATCAATGACTTCCTGTTTGGAAGACATTAGGGGTCACAACGAACATGAACAATAAGCATAATATATCAGAGTATCCCAGTTGTACATGAGTTAGAAACGAAATTATGAAATATTAAGTGGGTACCATCATGTCTGTTGTATAGCGACATTGCCCGATTCGGCACACAGATGGCGCTTTGTGCTGACTGCCTGAATCATACACGTTGTCAAATTCCCAAGCTATAATACAAAGTTTTAATTGTTGCCTTAATGGGTCCGGAAACAAAGTTAGGCTATATTTTCTAATACGTTTCATCGCATGCAAAATGAAACAAAATACATCACTGAATGTAAATCGTACCAGGGGCTGGAAATGTGAAATTAGCCCGCTCACAATTGATACACATTTTCACAAGCCTTACGAATAATACGACCAGTTTGGGTTAATAAAAAAACCGAAACTTTTAACTTTAATGCTGTATTTATGTTAACTTTTCTATCAATGACATAAAAGTTATCAATTGTGGTACACTGATGAACGATAATAATAGATAAGGTGTTATATGCACATTACAATTTTAAAATGGGGCAGGAGAAACCAGCTGGAAAAATTACTGATGAAGTAGAAGTAAAACCCCCATGTATCCATATAACCCTGTTGCTTCTGTAATATAAAGTTATTTGAAAACACAAACACGTAAACACATCAACACGCACACATACAAACACCAACACGCACACATATAAATACCAAAAGCACACACACATACGTAACACTACGCACGTGTTGCTTGCAGAGCGATTAACACAGTTTTCTTAAACAGTTATTTGACGTTCCCAATGGCCGGCACGTCTCGTCAATTTATATTAATGAAAAAACCAGAACACTTATGGTCGGGCACGCGAGGTTTTGTCATGTTACGAGTACGATCTATCCGAGATCAAATCGAATATTTCAAATTTGGACAACATACATATACAATCTCTTGCGCAATCTAATGTAAACGACAGTTCATTTTTTTATAAAATCCATCAAGGAACTAAGTTTAGTATTAATATTGAAAATTAAATGATTTCTTTCTTAATTAATTTTATAAAGTGTGACGTAATATATAAAAAAACAAATGGAATTTAGGAATGAAATTAGATACCAGTAGACTTTAATAAAACTGTAGTGATCACTTTCACTGTCAATATTGACTCAAATCTCTCAGACTCCAACGCTCGTGCCCTCAACTGGAAAAACGACGCCCCACTTTGTCTTGCCCCACTGTTCGTTCTTAGCATTCCGGCGAAAATTTGAAATGGTTGCCAATCTTCTATATTTCCCGAAGATTAGCACTACATATGTTTATTTCATTACCGAGGTTAAAAACCTTGAATTTTTTTATATAACTCATTTTAGAATATCATATTTCCTTTCTCGTAAGATGTACCGGATGAAGCACTTCTAAAAAATACAATCTAGCCTGTGAGGCTAATGAGTGATTTAATTATAACTTAAATTGTCAGATATATTACATTTAAGAATATGTCCAATAACACATGTTCTTGTTGTCATATAAAGTACGTTTTTAATAAACCAGTAAGGATGTAAAATAAGGCATATAAAATTTTCATAAAAACGAATGTAGATTGGCGGCATAAAGAACGCTTTTCCGGGAAAACCTCCGTGCGATCTCGCTGAAAATAGACGGGAGCTCATGAAGAAGAACCTTGGATACGTCCGAAGACAGTCGGGCCATCACGAAAATCTATCTCTGACATTATAAACAACTTAATACAATGGTAACTGTAACTATACCTATGCCGAGTAAAAAAAGGGTTTCGGGTTCGATTCGCGGTAGAATAAATATCGGAATAAAGAATTTAATTATATCTTCGGAGTACTGATGTTCTTAAACATGTGTGTGTGAGCGTGTTTCCACGGTATCTACAACATAGAGATCTTAATATAATATCACTCCTGTATTTCCACAAATAGGTAGGAAGAGGAGTGTTCACGTTTCAACCATTATACGACCCATGAAATAGGGTGTAGCATAGGAACTTAGATGACGCAGGTTTATCATTAAAAACATAAAATATGCTGATAATATCATTCAACTCGCTTTAAAAGAAAGAATAATATCGATGGAAAGACACAAAATATCATTTTGTTTAACGCAAATTGAAACCACCGACGCTTGTTACGTTGCGGTAAAATGACAAAAAAAAACAAAAATCAATTTTCTCTTTTCGTAATCCGTATCTCAAACTCGATTTTGGATAAACTACGTATAATATATGGGCAACAATTTCCTACAACGCACGTATAAACTTACTGTTATTGAATAATATTGCGACGTAAATCGTTATAGTTAATACATTGGTCCAATACTCTGAGACGATGAACGGGATTTTCTTTTCTGTGTTTGGTTTTAATATTGTGTATGTCATCACCATCTTCACCAGCCTATTTCTGTCCACTGCTGGGCATGGGCCGCCCTGAGGCGTAATATCCTCTTAAGATATTGTAATTATTACTGGTATACAAAAATTAATAATTATATTTACAAATCCAGCTGATAGAGAAATTAGTATTAGACAGCAAAAAAAAAAGAAAAAATTTCTTTATACAATTGGTTCCTAGACATTTTTACTTTTGCTGTATCTACACAAAATTATGAGAACAAAGGAAATAAATAACTTAAATGGGTGCAATGGATACGCGCTAAGTCTTAACGCGGTAGTATTACTGAGTTACCGTCGGAAGTTCTCAGAAGAATAACATAAGTATGCGGACGTACAGACAATTTGATATAATGTTACGATGTAGATGATAATTGACATATCGTGTACGTCTTATTCGAATGGAGCCAAGCAGATACGACAAGCCAAATGAGATTCTTGTTACAACATCTAGCGATAACATCGTAAGAAATTATAGGATAACTCGATCGCGGTCAACTGGCGGATGGGTGACCGTAACGATAGATATTTTAAGGTGCGCTTCTAATCTACATAAAGACTATTCATTAATCACTTGCTTTTTATTGGATAGTATTCATTAAACTTCATCGTAAAATTGCTTTTCAACGTCCAAGATATATGTTAGCCAGGAATCGTACCCAAGATCTTCAAAAGGGAACAACCAAAATCCAAAACAGGACATTAGGATGACTTAACATAATTTAACTATTAAACGTTTCTTAAGTGTCTATATAGTCGAATCAATTGTGTAAGACTGGCAGCCTTCGCCGCGACCTCGCCGGGATATGTAGCGGCTTAGAAAAGGACTACGGGTTGAGCCAAAACTAGACGGGCTATCCGACACATCTTAACATCACTGCCTCGTTACTCTAGTGGCTGCAAGCACGACTTTCGAGCAAGATGTTCTGGGTTCAATCCATATTTCGGGTAAGGTATTATTGAGATTTATTCAATTTAAAATTAGCAGTAATCGCCCCGAGTCTGGATTCTTCTGGGTTCTGAGGTTCTTCTGGGTTCAAGAGGTTCTGGGTTCAATCCATATTTCGGGTAAGGTATTATTGAGTTTTTCTAATTTAAAATTCGCAGTAATCGCTCCGAGTCTGGATTTGTGCCCTGTGTATAGCAATAGGCTCACCCCATTCGACGGATAACATAACAGGTGAAATGTGGAGGTACTCCACCCCTCTGCCTACCCCTTCGGGGAAGGCGTGAGGTTATAAACACCATGTCATCTGCATGTTTTACCGATCACATAACTTCAGCGCAAGCATACACATTTTTTATGTAAACACTAGCGACTTTTTGACAAAAATGGGTGCAGCGCAGTGGTCTGCAGAAATGAGTTAACCGCCTAGGATATACATAGTTGTTCTGAACAGGAAATTAAATATATGCTCCGCGCCTGACATCGTCGACTATAACTCAAGAAGTTACCAGGAAATAGAACATGATAGCATCGATGGACATTGGAAAATTGCGTGTGTACGTCTGGTGTCGTAAAATCACGACCGTAATCCCCGATGAGGTAGGCAGAGGAGCGTAGTACACTCTCACGTTTCACCAGTTACGTTTACGTCCTGCTATGGAATAGGTGGTGAGTCTATTGCCATACACCGGACACGTTTCCAGACTACGAGCCACTACTAGAAAATCTAAATTAGAAAATTTAGTAGCGCCCGACCCGGGAATCGAACACAGGACCTCTTGATCGACAGTCGCGCTTGCAACCAACACGACCAACGAGGCAGTTAAATAAAACATAACAGTTTATATGAATATAATTTACTTTTCCACGCTTAATCTCGGTTAAGAATTAGTAATATATAAATGCATTATTATTTCAATTAAATAAAAATTGCTTAACAATAACGAGCGTATAGTTTCTAATAAACTATACATATTAGTTTTACATACCTAATATTCCGAATATTTGACGCGGGTAGGTTAGCGAAAATACTCCAGCGGAAGCCGGTTTTAAGCGGTTAAAGGAATGATGTTAATTAAATTTCCCCCGCGATGTTAATTATTTAGTGCTCAGAATTTTAGTAAGCTCTCATTCTGCATTTAATGTGTTCGCTGGCTATAATATATTTAGACGCGCACATCGTGCAGATATTGCGGCGTATGATATATGATGCGTTGAGAAAACAACATCAGGGAAGTGTTGTGAATTGTAAATAAACAAAATTATAGCTAACATGTAATATGTAATGTGTATTCTACGACTCGGAGTATTGATCTCTAAATATATAAAATGCTGAGCTCATTTGAAGTGGATCTCAAAGCCTATTGATCCCCAGTAATTACTCTTATTTCTGCATTAAAACAGTGTTTGCATCCGTATGCTTCAATATGAGTACTCTATTACTCTACGATGGAATTGCTTTATTATTACCAATAAAAAGGATTAAGCAAGGAATATAGAAGAGAGAAATGTGACAGATCAATTAATTCGTTGATGGATTGGTTGGTCGGTAAATTGAGTGATTGATCGGTTGATAATATTATCTTAAGTATATAAAATTAAGATGGAGATGTGCCTACCATATTGTCATAGTCTCTTAGCACCATTAGATGTCCTTTTAAAACAGTACATTACCAGTTTATTTATAAACCTAAATGTACCTTTAACTAAACGTAACTTAAGACAGCGCCGTAAATATCGAACTCTTATCACTCCACACATTAATCCAGTCGGAGGTCTTGAAGTGTTCGTTTTTTAAACAACGTGCCAGGATGTGTGCGAGAGATGGCTTCCGATTCCGCCTCCTACCCTCCACACATAGCTTCCACTACAATTGTAACCTCCCACTGATGCAGAGAAGCCAAAGCGACCCGGAACTGTCACTGCAAAGCAGTCACAAAGATTTATCACAACGATAAAAATATATTTATTTATCCCCAAGCACGGATGATATTAAGGGGTGAGGGGTAGTAAGGAATATATTCCTTTAATAAACCATCCCCATGCATTAATTTGCACGAACTACGACACATCCCATGCATATATATTTCATCTCTTCTAAGACACTGAAACATACGGTAAAATGAAATGTTGTTGAAGAAAGAATTACTTGAATATTATGAAATTATAATAAAGTTTAAAGCGTAGAAGTAGCGATTACGGAAAATGAACATGATGGTGTTTTTACATAGTTGTTATCAAACGTGACCATGTAGCCGGAGATCATGGGTTCGATTCCCAACTATGACCATGATTAGTGTAACGAGCAGGAATATTTGTTTCGTGTATAACGATCTCCATAAGTATGTATTGAAAGTTTTAATTACATACATGTTTATGCGTTGTTGGCCACCACACCAGCTGGAGCCCAGTTCGGGATTAGATGGCTATGTAAGTTATTTAAAAATATCATTATAACAATATTACCGCTAATAATAGCTAATGAGTACTCATAATACAAGAAGATTATTTTTCATCAGTGGTATTTTCCAGGTGCAACATTTAATAATTATGTAGATATGTGTCCCAACAAAATATTAAAGCTTTAGGTCGACTAACTTAGCACGGTTTGTATTATAAGCACCCTTTGAAGTAGACCATCTCAAAGAGCACATGTTTTGATTAAAAAGAAGCTCGAGCATCGTGATCGTGACTGAATAGTTGAAATATAAAGAGATATTAAAAAGATTTATTAAAATGTGCAAAAGTTCTATTTGAAATACAATTAAAATCTAATGTGTTTTGCGAGCGGTCTATTTGATTGGACCTTTAATCTTGCATTTGTTACACCCATCATACGGATACACAATAAACACGATTGTTAAACGATAAAAAATATGCAAATATCCACATAGAAACAAATCAATAGTAGAAAGGTACAATTCGTAACGGAGTTTGTATTTCTAAACAAAATTCTCACGATTTTAACGTTCATTCGGTTCGCCGCGGCCAAGCACAAAATATACACCCGTATGTGATCGCTTTAAGAGAAGTATTCTCATGACATGCATACTGCATTACTGAAAACGTTCATAGGAATATTTAAGTGCTTTATACCAACTATTGTAAGGATTTAGAGCGTAGATAAAATCTTTGAGATCAAGAAAGCCAGCATGGTATATATTGTAGGTATACGTATACATGTAAGGCTCTCACACACAAATAATTCCATATAATTATATAATGCTAGCCTTTAAATACGCTTTCTTCTCTGGTCGTATAGACAAATAGGCAAACACTATTCGTAGGCAATTGTTTACATTTATATGAAAAAGCATTTCTACAATTTCATATCTTATTACAGACGATTTTAATTATGTACGAACCCCTCCCCTACTGTGACCTTCGTTCGCGAGAGAAGACAATCGAATTGTACTTTTGTTATAAAAGTTGATTAGACCTGAAAAATCGTTTTGTTGTATAAAAACATTTTTTACGTGGGTCCGTCGCTGTAAAAAATTTCCAACTACCCACATTCGGGATAATAAATGGGTTTTCTTTTTGTTTTGTTTTTATTCGGAATACGATTTATATTTACGATTACATTGGGTTCTTGAATTAGGCGATTAGGATACCCTTCGCAAGGATATCGGGTATTACCCGAAACAGGATCGATGGGAATAAATTTCTTCATTTATTATATAAACCTATACAAAGACGACGACATTCATGAAAATGTAATACGACAAAAATATTATAAACACTTTCTTGGACAAAACATAATGAACACCGTCCACACTGCTTTTCTTTAGTCATTCTTTTTCTTTTTTCCATCCTCGCTTTGCATCTTTTTCTTGTGAACTTTTTCTATGCTTTGTCCACAGTGGATACGAGGAACGCGCACCCACCTAAACTTGCACAACGTTGTTTTTGGTCATTCCGCGATGACGGTTGAGCGCGGAGTCTTATTAACTGAATCACCCCGTAATTGATAGTTAGATGGAGACGACCTCAATTGGCGACCGTTCTCACGAGTCGACGACTCCATGGATAAATTGTTTGGGTGTTGTCCGCTAGTGCGACCCAACAATTATGTAGGTATTCACATAAAATATATACCTAGAAATTCATGTGTATTTGTGTATTTTTCTTTCGAATACTGTGAGGCTGCATACTTGTGTTATAAATATTGATATAAATAATTGCATTAATTGTTAGATGTTAGATTAATCATAGCGTGTTTTGAATATGTTAGGAATTAAAACAATATTATCAACAGAATAGAGGACAAGAAAAACTATTTCCACATAATCATGAGTAACATTTCTTACTATTGTGTAACAAAAAGTAAGCGCTGGAAGTGGGTATTTAATGCCTATATGTATACTTTCCCAGGCAACCCTGGATAATGGAGTGACCGTGTGGTAGGTGTGTACTGACTTCAATCTGTATCAATGTATTACTGGACATAGAGCTTCCATAATGAGCGTCGTCGCGCTATGTCTTCAGTTCCTGCCTTCCAGAGATCGCCACTCAACTCAGCCGGAAGGCGACCTACACTACATTTGTGAAGCTGCGGTCTCCACCCACACAAGTTATTCATACAACACTACATTATTAAATCAGCCCAAACTTTTGGCTATTGGCCCTAAAGTGTGCAGTGTACCCAACATTGTCCTTGTGGACATAAACATCCTGAAGTTTCTTGGTATAAATAAACGAGAAACGCGAGTCACTTGTGTACTTCCTATTAATACATTGTAGATGTTAAATAACAGCATATCTATATTCCTCCGAAGGGATAAATAGAGGAGTAGTCCCAGTTTTTACCAGTTATTTTGCAATTGGGTTGAATTTATTGACATACATAGATTGTGAATTGAGATCATATAAATTTCCTATATCAACTTATAGCGGGAGCAAACTGTAATAATGTATACCACTTAATTAAACCCATAACCATCACTTCAGTGAGTTGAAGTGTAGGTGTGAAGTGTGAGGTGAAGATGTTTTGGTATTTTTTAGGTTCTAGCCTGTCTACCACAACAAAAGCAAAGTCAATTGTTGTATTCCTAACATCTATTTACGTAATATTATGACAACGACTTACGAAGCGTTGTAACATTAAAATATCACTCGCTACAACGCGAGGGGGACTACCTATCTTAGAGTTCTCCAGAATAATCTCTACGGTGTGTGAAGTTTGCCCAACATGGCGTAATCGCCAGCATGGTGGACTATGATCTGAAGCTTCTCATTATAAGAGACTTGTATCCAGTTGTGGGATGATAAACGGGTCTTGACCACAAGTGGACCCGCCCATAAAACCCTAGCGTGTAAAATGAGAGAGATGATATAAATTCAATCGATAATTCCAAGGTTTATACAATTTAAGCAACAAACCTTCACAAATTAGTGAACCCTTGTTGAGCTTCGTTTAAGATAAAAACATAGTTGCGTATAACTTGTCTGAGCATGTTCGCTGTGTATAATTATATTTTCCTGTTAACGGGGTTATTTATTTCTTTATATAAATTTGTTATTCATGCATTAATTGCTGTTAATATTAGCCGTGATGTGGTTCGCGCGTTACCCGTATGTTATTACATTAATTGCCATGCTACATCCATCTCATATTTTTGTCCAATAATTATCAGCATAAAAACTACTGTAGATGAGTGTCTACGCGCTTGTACATCGCCTAGTATCACCACCACTACGGGAGCGAGGGAGAGGGACGCGCGGGGCGCGGCC
>DWDV01000078.1:0-22566 GCA_018245615.1 Mimoniades ocyalus | reverse complement strand
AGCGCCTGCGCGCGCAGCCGCACTGGGTGCCCGTGGCGTGGGTCTACTAGCGCCGACGCTCCCGTGTAGCTTCACGTACGATTCGTATTCGAGTTCGTTCAAGCTTCGAATTCGATGCCTCTCCTCTGAGCTCCACCGGTCACGGTTCCGAGCGCGTATATAATAAGTACGTATGATATTATACATACAGTAGGTACCTACATTGAATACGACTAACATAATACGGACGGATAATATCCAACTAACATAATACGGAATTATAAATGATTTCAGTACGAAGCTTTAATACGAATCGTATTTGTTATTACAAAACTTCAAAGTCAGCGCCCGGCGCGCGTCACATGCGAGGTTCTGATAAGTACGAATCTTTCAAAAATATATTTCTATCTCAACTTCATATCAAACTGACGCACGATTGAATTAATAAAATGTGAAATTGAAATAATTTAAGAATTATTAGTAGCACTCAATGTAGTACTAATAATTGTCTCGTCAATCGACGAGAAAATGAAAATTTTAAGTGTAGTCGATGTCCTACTTGTGTTGTTCGGTGTTGTCATTTGTGGACATTGGATTTATTGAGAAATTATAATAATTATTATATTAATGTATCAAAATTACGTGCACATTACAATAAGCTGTTTCTGAATTGCACTCTGTAATAACAATATCTTATAGTTCAAATTGTTCGACGATGACAGTTGAGATAAATATTCAATTAAAACGATCAAAATTAAATGAAATCACGTACTTTTTTTATCCAAATCTTTTCGGCTGCACATAAAAATATAAGTAGCTACAATCGTACACAAAATCATAAACCCTAAATAAATTTATTACAAACTCAATTTAATATAATAAATTATTTATTTATCGCATAAATTAAATTTATTTTTAAAAGACAAAACGAGCGCTCGTTACTTAATTTCAATAGTATTAATTTATTGTTATTGTTCATATAATAAAATTGTGATATATTCTGTTTTTGTTTTTTATAAATACGTATAACTTTATTCTGTACATTGTTACGTTGTAGTTTATTAATTATATCGATATCGACATGTTGAAGGAACGTCTCTAATCGCTAGCCCGAGACGAGCGTGGCGCGTTGCTCAACACGAGTGCCAAACGTACGGCGACTGCGGACACTAAATAATATATAATAATAATAATAATATATTTAACGACTTCGACGCGAAGACACTCGCAATGTTGTTCTTGCGACTTTTAGATCGATGTACATAATAAATATTATACTTGTGTAGGATAATTTACATGGAGTAAACGATACATTTAAAAATAATAATAATAATCGTAACGATGATAAAAATGATAACTAACTCTTTAGAATACCGTAGCTCAAATGTTTACTTCAAAAATTATATATCGTAAGATTTATCCTATTTAATAAGTAATAAATATTGACAATGTAATGCCGTTTTTTTACAACGTATGGAATCGACTGGGTTATATTCGTTATTTAATTATTTATATTTTGTAGAAGTAATTGTCTCATAATTAATATTAAGTTATTTATTTATTTATTTTTTATCCAAGCAGGAATATTTTTTAATATGACTAATATTAATGAATTTAATAATTTTACTTATTTAATCCTTTTTAAAAATTAATGAAATCGCTGTCGTCGATTGTAGAAAAACGGTATGAAAAATGAATTATTATATCACAGGTTTAGAATTCACAGGGTTGCAACAGTCGGAATAGTATTTTCATTTGTGTTGCCATTTTATGTTGTATCTATGGTACTTGCGTTTTTTTAAATCTTCGACTATCTTTCTTAAATTTTAAGTCGTCCTTTTGATCAATTATTCGAGAAGAAAATCACTTGATCATAATAGTCTACGGTGTTCATATAGTTCAATTTCATTTAGTTATTAATTTTCTATAAATATGTATTATCTTACGAAAACAGATTCAATTAGAATTTAATTCGGTTCAATCTTCATTGAACGAAAGGTATGAATTGAATAGTGTAACTACGTACCAAGTTTATATAAATGAAGCCAGCGAATTGGTTTTACTTTGATCATAAAAATGTCTGACTTGTAATAAACATAATTTACCAAATATTCGTACTGATTTTCTTCTACGAATTTTATTAGGATTTCTTACGATTCTTCACACTTTTTTCTGTAAAATCTCGACAAGGCGTCGTTTGTTTGTAACAATTTACTTATGAATATTTATAAAAATTGAAAATAGTGCCACCATATAAACAGGTAAATCATGTAAAGTTATACAAATGTAAAATTTATTACCGTCGTTTGAATTAAATAAAAAATACATGACCGATGTTGTCCTCGTGATATGATTTTGTATTGTATCTTACGATTTTCACAAAAACGATCGACGCCCTGTTGATATGTTTCTCTAATAGTCAATACAAATTGCACTAATAAAGCATTCCTGTACAGATTAAACAAACTTCTTGTGTAGCGTATAATACGACACGCATCCATTGCTGTTTCACTAAATTTATTATACATAAGTAGGTCTAAGGATATGTAGGGTCTGCTGTTGGAGATTGTTTTTGCGCGTTTAAGTAATTCGAGGGCAGATATTAAGAACAGTTTACAATTAACTCTTAATAAAACTTATCGACGTTTACCAGCAAAAGTGCTCAATTAATTTTATTTTCACCGAAAATGTGTGTTCTTTTTCACTAGCAACACTACAGCTACGATTATTTCGAACGCATCGTCAATATAATATAGGTTCAGATATCTGCACTAGAAATACTTTCATAAAAGGATTGAGGTTTAATGTATCGAGAACGACTTATACTATTTCTAAAACTTTTTGATCTTTAAAGACACTATAGTTAGTGAATAATTGTTTTTCTTTTAATAATATGTATGTATTTTCTAAGGTGAACTAGTACTAAAACACAAAAGGATATACCTACGTACATACATACATACATACAGACATGTACTCGTTCAGTACAAGTTACGAATATATTAATACATTTAACTATAATTTATTAAACCTTTTGTCTTCGTATTTTAATGTCTTCTTAAATTCCCCTAAATGTAATCGTAAGACCATCGATAGTGAATGTAGTTATATTCATACAATTAATGAAATATATTAACTAATAAGTGACATGGAGTGTAATGTAAGGGCGTGCGAGTGGCACTGTAGTATCTATGTTATTTTAAAAAAGTACATATATTTAATCTATTATTATTGTTGCCACCATTAAAGATTTATAAATCATTTAAATGTATTTATGTATGTAAATGCAAGGGAGAATGATTTGTTGCTGAAATAAAATTAATGTTACATTTAATTGTTTTGGGACCGTTTCCCCTTCAAAGTATATAGCGTGTTATTTTCTCTTAGATAAATTTATTAGTCGTAATTATTTAACAAGAAAATATTCGAGATATATTATTATTTTTATCATCAATATTTGACACGTGTTTGTTTATTCATCGTAAATGTGTTTTTTTAATAATCTGTTGTGTCTATTTATAGAGTTGAGAAATGAACAAATGTACAGCAAAGCTTGTACAGACATTATAATTTCTATAGTCTATGGTATTTTTATTCATTTTCTTTTATTTCAATCGCATTCTGTATGTCGATAGCTATTAAATTAGAAATTGTTGATTTTATTAAATGTCTTAGACAGATCCAAGTAGAGATGTAATAATTATAATAATATAATTATTACGATGATTTATTAATTTTATGTTCGTGCTGCTCCTTATACGGATGAAAGTTGGAGACAATCTATATTATAATTATGTGTAATTATAATAATATTAATGTAATTATTGATTACTTTCAACTCGGGAGTAGGTATTTCTAATGCTACGTGTATCAATCAAATATTAATCTCATCACACCGAACATTCCATTTACCGTCTTTTGTTTTTCTTTTTTTGGTTTCTTTTAAATAAATTTGTTGTTCATGTTTTTAATTTATTGTTTTATGTGAATTGTATAATTTATTTCTGGTGTGTGCTCAAGCAGAAAGCGCTTAAAATATCCAATGTGAACTTAATTACGACCATATGAAAAAGATGTTTGTATCAAGCGAGACAAACGCAGTTAAATCTACTGAATTTTTGCTTAAGCGCCTAAATCGATAAAGATAATGCACTTTCACCTGTGTCAGTTAGAGCTATAAAAGAATTACATGAAAGAATGAAAAAGAATGAAAAAATTACATGAAAGAAAAGAAGAAAAGTTACACGAAAGAAAGAAATTAGTTTGTAGACTTTCTTTTAGTTATTCCTTATTATTATTTTTTTCAGTTATTTCACACTGAATGATTTTTTGTTCACGAGCTCACGATACTTGCCCATTGTAATATTATATCGCAATAGTGTGTTTAGAAAAGGAGAATGTACTTCACAAATCATTGTAAGTTGAAGCGGAACGAAGTAATATTTACGAAATTAACAGTTACCAATTAATTTCCAAATATAATTATGGGATAGTATCCACCTAAATTTTAAATCGCCATATTCGATTCTAGTTTAAATGACATCTAAGTGCACATGCAATTTTTGAATTTGGAATATCGAACAGACTAAAAATAATTTGCCTCTATCTGAAAGCATAGAGATAAAACTATATTCATGGCTTACTCATGCCTTTATAACGAAACTGAATTATCAGCAAATGTGTTTAGTTTAAAAAACACAATGAATTAAAAGATATAGATTTTGATTAAACGTTTATATGTAAACCATCTTGAAATATTTGTCAAATTCATGTCAGAAGTCAACTTTTATCTATCAATAAGTAAAATCTATAGAGACATGTGTTTCTCTAGCATTAACCCGATGTTGTATGAGTTTTAGTCAATAATATCATTTTAACTCGAATCGACCGTGGATGTAAAATGATTGTGTATGTACTTGATCAGTAAAAAACAGGCCGTCAGCAGTATCTGACGGTCAGGTCTTTGCAATAGCTAACGATGACTGATGTAAAATCTTATAATAACTGTTAAACATTAAATAAATCGCACAAAATAAGAATGTCTTTTTTTTATGACCTATATTAAAGGCCTGGATGACATTTTAATTTTATATATTATTTTTACTGTGTTAGCCCCAACTTAATGATCTATGTCAATGTGTCATCCATCAGTTTGTGAAAATATGGCACACTTTTTCGCTCCATCGGACCACCGGACTGTGAGCCCTTAGCGAAGGGTGTGAATATCACCCTTGAGGGCAAATGGAAATGGGGTCAAGTGAACGAATCAATGTCAAAAAGTTAAATAAACACAATGTCATATTACATTCGTTTTTGTTCCATATCTTTTCTAGAGTCGATTAAAAATGTACAAGAGTTGCAAATGAAACAAACGTATTTTAATACTTATTTAATAAGGAATATATGTGTGTTATAAATTACTAAGAAAACGTTTAAACACGGGTAATAAATAAAATTATACAATATTTGTATTTTATTAACTCTACCTGCCAAAATCTTACCCAATAAATATTGTGTGATGTATATATGTATAGATGTGACAGAACCTTTGGATGACATTTTAATTAATTTCAATATGTCCAAATCGTTTGAAATTTTGGAAACATATAGAGACCCGATTACAATACACTAATTTGATATTTGAAGCATAATTTTCTAATCAATTGATCACAAAAAACACCTAAATTTTCGTCATAAGTCAGTCAGTTACGTCATCATTTAATCAAAATTTCAAGATGTCCATATCGTTTAAAATTTTGCATACATATAGAGAACCTTTTTATATTACAATAATTTGATATTTAAAGTATGATTTTTAATAATACTATAAATACATCATCATCGATAATATGAAAAATGTACGAAGTTAAATGTACAATAAAATAAAGCAACTACCTACCCTTCTGCCTTCTAGTAAAGCCCAGAGAGAACGTGTTTGCTGCTACAAGGTGGCGCTAGATGTACTAAAATAGCTCAACAGATCCTAAAATTGAACTTCGGAAATTTTGCTATGCAAATTTTCCTAGAGTAGTGGACTATGCACGCGAAATACAAAAAATCAACCTAAACGTAACATCACGCCTGTATTTCCTGAACAGGTAGGCAGAGGAGTGTAGTACACTCCCACGATTACGTTTACGTACCAGTTACGGTTACGTCTCACTATGGAATAGGTGGTGAGCCTATTGCCATATACCGGGCATAAAAAAATCATAAAATCAAACTAAGGAGTAAAAAATAAATTAAAGTTTAAAAAAAGTAACATAATCCTGTAATCCCCGAAGAGGTAGGCAGAGGAATGTAGAACACTCCCACGTTTCACTAGTTACTTTTAAGTCCTACGATGGAATAAGTGGTGAGCCTATTGCCATATACCAGGCACATATCCAGACTCCGAGCCACAACTAGAAAATCTAAATTAGAAAATTTAGTAGTACCCGACCCGGGAATCGAAACCAGGACTTCTCGTTCGGCAGTCGAACTTCCAACGAACACGACCAATGAGGCAGTCAAAAATTAAATTAAATTAAGTCAAAATTTAAATTAAAGTTTAAAAAACTGAAACCCACGGTTTTATAGCTAATCAAACTAAACAGCAAAAATAATTCATTGTATAAGAATAAAGTGATTGATGATATGTTACTGTTCTAAAAGCTTGGGGTGCTTTATATAAATTTTTTAAACTAATTCTGCATTTCGGAATAGAATTAGTAAACAATTATAACAATAATTGATAACCAGCTAATTCACTTTTCTTAGCTGAAAATAAACTATCAAATAAAAAAGCAAATAGTAAATGTTGTCCTAAACGGATGGAATCTGAATCTAGAACCATTTCTATTGAAAAAATAAATGCGACTGTCATTTTCTGACAATCCTGTTTCACCTGTTTGACATTTGACAAACACAAACAGTCTGTGTGTGTATATTCTGCAGTAGAGATTGTTCTAATATTTATATTCGGATAAATGTACAATAACACGAAACTAATTATAATTATGATCTTTGGAACTTCTCTGTAACTAGGTATAATATTATATAAATTTGCTAAAAACCATGGCTCATAGAGAGCGTCGTGCAAATGCCGGGAATCGTATGGCAAAGTTGTTGGACGAAGAAGAAGACGACGATTTTTATAAAACAACGTACGGAGGATTTCAAGAAACAGAGGAAGATAACGAATATGTGTACGTACATTTATATTCGTTAGTTATTGCGCTTTGGAACGTACGCTGCTACTCAGACAATAATTTCGACAACTGTCTTGGAGTTGGTTATATATCGTCAATAGAATAGTTCACTTGACCTTTATGTTTTTAATTTAAATTGGTAGAATGGGATATGCTAAATCATAATCTCATTAACATATCACTTCTCGTGCAATTAGCAATATTTCACAACTCTTTCAGACAAGAGAAAGAGACGGATGATGTAGTGGATTCTGATTTTGACATCGATGAGAATGATGAAGTCGTCTCAGACCAAGACGGCGAGGAGAAGCAAGAAAAAAAGAAAACCAGTACTAAAGCTTACAAGGTACATTTGTTTTTGTTTAACCATAATTGGTCAGTCTGCTATCTGTTGTCAATTTTTTTGTTAGTAATTTCAGTTACAAAAGTTAAAATCTGGTCGGTCTTTGGACAGTCTCGTTTACATATATGTAAGCTACTCTCATACAACATCACCCTATTTTTGTTATATATTTAAGGATCCAAATAGAAAGAGAAAATCCACAGGAGAGAAGAAGCTAGCTAAAACTGTAGTGAAAAAACACAGGGAGCCAAAACCAAATAAGGATGAGACAAGTGAGACAATTGACAAGTACTTGCCTGATACCTCATTTGGTAAGATAACATACTTCCTGTCTAATTAACGGTAAATAATAATAATAGGAATAAATAACTCGAGATAACTCAACACATAACCATCTGACCCCAGAGTGAACTCAAAGAAGTCCTGTGTTATGGTAATTAGAGAGCTGGAATAAAGATATTAACATATTTTTTTACACCCAGACATAGAACAAATACTTATTTTATTTATTTATTCCTTATTGTTTACATTTCAGCAGTTGGTAGTACCAGCTCAGTAGTTGGCTTCACTAGCCACTGGATAAATAGATGAGTCAATGGTGGCAAACAATAATCAGATTATTAGTAACTAGTGTATAAAGGAGTATTTTCATATATGTTTCATAATATGCTTGAGACTAAAGTACTATATAAATTAAAGTTTTGAACAGACAATTTATGAATATTATTATTTCTGTCATTAACTTGTAAGGATTGTGCTAAAAGGGGATAAGTTGAAACACATTCATAAAATTTATCTTGAGTGGCTGCTGTCTTTATATGTATTTACAAGTTTAAGATTATTGGCAATTTGATAATAAAAGTGTTTGTCTTATTATTTTATAAATACATATAACAATGTGTACAATTTAATATTTCAGAGAGAAAGTCTATAAGACAAAGTACCGCTGTAAAGTCAGCTGAAACACTGGAGAGGATTAAAATAAGGTCAGAGCTTAAAAAGAAAAAGCCCAAGAAAGTAGAAGAAAGACTGTTAACACAAGAAGAATTGTTAGAAGAAGCACTCATTACTGAAAAGGAGAATCTGAAGAGTTTAGGTTTGTGTTTTTTGTTATTTATAGGTTTATCAATTTGTGTCACGATGAAGAAAGAATACCTCACCTGGCTCCACACTGGGTTACCAAGATGTCGTAAGTGGTGACTAAATCTGCCACAGTTTGTTCGTGGTATGGCGTGCCCTGCGTAGACATGGCTAAATTTCCTGGTTGTCTACAGGTAGGAGAGTAAGCAGTGCAAGAAGCTGCTTTCTGTGATGTCTAACTCACATGCAGAGCATGAGGATTATGGACATTAAGACACCTCAAGGCAGGTCTCTGTCCAGCATTAGACTTTAACTTTTGAATGTACCAGCTTGTTGTGTCGAGCTTGTGAATTACATATGTAAATGTATGTTATTCAAATTCCTGAAAATATTTGAAATAGTCCATTGATAACTTCTGAATAATATGTAAAAAAGTGAATGTTACACTTAATAGGCCAATATACAGTTGTCTTTGGTAAAAGTATTATGTGGTTAAACCCATTGCAGTACCCTTTGAAGGGTGACCTGATACTTTATTGGCTGTTAATCCAGAAAGCTGATTATAATGGCAGTAAAAGTTTATAAAGGGTTGTATCGTTTTTCAAATAACTTGTGGCTTCTTTATTATTAATGGTTATTATTATATACTTTCAGAGAGGTTTGAGCAAAGCGAGTTGGAAAGAAAAAAAATACGACCAATTAAAAAGGCTATTACTGGACCAATCATAAGGTAAAAAGCTATAAGTGTGTTAAGATGATTAATCAATGTTAAATAAACTATAGCTTAGCAAAAAATTGTGTGCACTTCTGTACTGTCATTCATTTGATAGTTTTCTCGGACATATTTTTTATTCAGCATTGTCATAAATATTTCTGTAAAACTTTGTATATTTGTATGAATTTAAATTGTAAAACAATATATGTATTTATGTAAAGTATTTATCTCTGTTAGAAGTAGCATATATTAAATTATTTATTACAGATACCATTCATTCGCTGTCCCTTTCATAACAGAAGTGATAGAAGAGGACAAGCCTAGTATAACACCACTCGGAGATATGAGTTTCAATGATATGGTCAAAAGTGAAGATAGTAAGTATGAATCTGCAAATGTAAATGATACATGTGTGACAAGTTTTTGAAACAGCTTGATGTCTATTTGAAGAAAGCTAAAAAGTGCACTTTGTAATCATAAGTTTTTGTAATAAAAAGGACATGTTTTGAACCTGACAAATACTGAATATTATGACTAACTGCATTGATAATAACATGTACTAATGGGGCTATGATTATTATGTATCCCTATCCATGCAGGCCCGTCACCAATTTAATATCAACCCATACATACATACTTATCTTCACCCTAAGTAAAATCAGGTCATATTCTTTTTAAGAAGTTCTACTTATTGGAGTAACTCTGACAGTCCTGTCCAAGGTAGGTTGCAGATGTTCGTGAGTTGCAGTGGCCACTTATTACATCTAGTTGCTTGATTGCTGTTCTCTTCTGTTAAAAAAGCACAAATCTTACTGTTAACATGTTACGCAATTTTGGTAACATAGCTATTTTTGAGGATTGAGGTGGTCTTGCCTCTAGTAAGAATGTGGGAAGGCGTTCACAAACTTTAAACCGAAACATATTGTTTAATAACATTTGTGTGTGGAATATTAGGTAAGGACACATTTCTTTAAAGTGATGTAATTCTTCTCCATATCCAGGTCTTCTAACCCCTGAGAATTTAAGCGATGCTAACACACCACTGACGGAACCTAAGTCCGAAATAGATGAAAATCCACCAAAGACCGATGGACCCATGAAAATGGATGTAGATGTTGTTGGTCCAGATGAAGAGATCAGTATTGAAGATGTTACAATGTAAGTGTTGTGTATCAGGAGTTGTAATATTATTGTCATTATGTGCATTGTTGGCATATTGGTCATGGTCATATGGCAATTGTCATTACTGGCATATCATATGGCTATGATCTTCCGGCGCTGGGTTTATTTGCCTTTTACAACACCCTATATCCCGGCACGAGGTCGGGAAATGTATTCTTATTCTATTTCATTGCAGCCTTATTTTATTCCATTTCTTTTGTTTTTCAGAAAGGATGAAAAAATTTACAAACCATGTTCCAACGTTAAGTACTACGAAAGAACGCTGATATCGTTTGAGAACGACATTAAAAACAAAGCTTACAATCGCTGCTTCCCGCAGCGAAAGCCGAAGAAACGTCGGGAATTATTATGCGCTGTTACTAAGTAATAATGTTATTGTTATAAATTCTGTGTCGTACTATTTTTTAAATTCACAATAAAATACTACTAACTGCATGTTTTGATGAGCGGGAATGATTCCTATTATTATCATATTTTTTTATTGGATTCCACAATTCAGAGCTTTAATTTATTTGTTACTTTAATAACATATTTCACACATTGAAAATTAAGTTAATAAATTGTGTATTATATTGTCACCTAATTGCACTACTGTTGTTTCACAGACGTCCTGCTCGCTACATAGATCCAATCACGAAACTGCCGTACAGAAGCGTGGACGCGTTCAGGATAATCAGGGAGGCGTACTACCAACAGCTGGAAGCGAGAGGCGACCGATCGGACCCGCAGCTGGCCGCCTGGCTGGCGTGGCGCAGGGCGGATGCAACGTCTACTTACGTGCAAATACATATCAAATAAATACATCTAAATTAACTTTTTTTTCCAATTTTAAAGCGTGATTTTAATCTGTATGCATATTTTTATGTAAATTGCACATATAATAGAAATTTAAACTGAAAATCTAACCTGAATACTTTGTATTATTTAAAATAATTTAATGAAACATCACACATTCCTACAGTGACTCCATATATGATACTTCAGTTAGCTTTTAGCAATTAAATAAAAAGTATAAATGTGTATGTAAACAAAGTGAGTCTGTTTTTTTATAAGATTGATCGATAAAGGAGTATTTCACATTTTATGCATATTCAAACAAATGAATGCAATATTATTAGTTATCTCTGTAAGTTAGTTATTTTGTTGTGTCTATAGGTTGATGTGACGTTATTAACATTTGCTTGTCTGGAGGCACAATGATATGGAATAATTTTAGTATTTTCTTATAAGTTTAGTGGATATATCTTACATCAAAATATTAAGTAAAGTTTAATAAATACTTAAATAAATAATTACTTCATATTCTAATATCTTTCCAAATGTTCAGTGTTATATAAATAAATTATATCTAATGAAAGCTTTATTCCTTTTTAATAACCTATTTATTGATATTGTATGGGACCAGATGGTATAGAAGGCTTTGTTATTTCAATAGATTATGATTATAATTCAATTAAAATAAAGTACTCATTTGTAGTAGGTATAGTTTATTTTCGTTTCGAATAAATAAATTATTACTGTTATTCTTAAGAACTAATAATTAGATTCAACATTCTGTACAATTGTACAAGAAACTTAAACAAAACATTACGAATTAATGACGTTAATATTAATCCTATCGTTGTGACAAGTTATGAACATAATTAAATAATATTTAACAAAAATTATAAGTTATGAAACTTAACAAAAGGTACTAATTAAATATTAAAGGAATTTAATACTATGCTTGCAGTAAGATCTATTTTAAACTAATTATACTTTCGATAACTTAAGTCAATATGTGTGGAATTGAATGTAATAAATGTACTCATAATAATTATTCGAGTATTAATATATTTTTGTGTATTCATATTTTCCTATTTCGTAAAACAGGTGTGATGATGAAAAGAGAAGAAATTAATTAAATGTCCAACCTAACACGATTTTGCTTATACTTATTCACTCTATTCTACAGACGGGTTGGCTAATACTTAATATACATTAATACATCATTAATTATGTGTTAAGGTACATTTAAAGATCAACAGAAAACGCTGGATTCAGCCTCAAATCTGGCACACTGTTTCTCCTAGGTTTCTTTTCTAAGACTTCTTTAAATGATATTAATCCTGATGCATTGGTATCCAGCCTTGAATGGTATTTGGACGGATCAGTTGTAGGCAAGTATGGATACTCACTGAGATAAGTCTGTGCATTTCTTATTCGATTCTCCTTTGCAAAATCATTTAACTGAGATACTGCCATTTCGTATGAACTAAGCTTCTTATCTGTTATATTTTCCATAGATTTAAACGCTTCGAGAACTGCTTTCTTGTGTGGTATTCCACGTAAACTACCTTGACGACTCAATCTACCTTCCATGACATCATTGAACAGATCTTCGACGTTAAATTTCTCAGAAATCTTTACCATCTTAACATCGTTAGCTGTGTTTTGAAGTTCTTGCATCTCGGTCCAAGCCTTTCCTATATCAGAAGCTGGCAGTGACTTTGATTTAAGCTTCTTTTTAATTTTTCCCAGCTGTTTATTATCATTTGTAAGAGATTCAATTTCTGCACCATACAATAACATTTCACACTCATTAAGCTTTCTAGATTTCTTCTCTTCCCTTAGTTCTTCCAATGACTGGAAATATTGCTTTGCAACTTGGAACCGATTCTTATAGTCATCGTTTTCGATTTCAATCGTTCGTTCTGGCGAGGATTCTAGAGATATCTCAGGATTGCTTTCGATTATTTCCAATTCAATATCTGAAAGGCTTAAATAAGTACAATCTTGATCTTGATTAGAAGTTATTTCGATGTCAATTGAGTCACCTGTACTTTCTGGACTTATGTTTCTTGAAATTGTTGTTCGTTGTGAATTCATACTCGAATTACTATCGCTGCCGCTTGTTGATGTAGATAGTTGTTCAGGTATTGATTCACGATTCAATGTCTTTACAATTTTGTCAGTTCCTGTAACCGAATTAGACCAATGTTAATATCATTTAAGCGTATACCCATATAGAACGTAGTTTTTTTACCTACCTGAATTTGAACTGGTCACGTGCAATTTCTTTATAGTTTCATCTTTATATTTTTTAACAAATTTAGGTGACTTCGATTCAATCGACGATTTTGATACGCTTTCGTATAGTGATATGAAACTTTTAACGTTAATTTTTGGCAATTCTTCGTACGATTTATATTTATCTAAATTTTCTTCGGAGGTTTTATTTGTTACTTTGCTGAATATGTCCATTTCGGATTTACTGATCGATGTTTTCAGATTAGATTTTTTCAGGCTATAATCAGGTTGGCTGCTTTCGTTGAATTCTTTTATGGCCATTTTGACACAAATTTTCTTTTTTTCACTGTTGTAATCTGATTTTGCTTCATCGAAGATGTGATACGATGTTGGCACTGTATGACAGTTATCTCCATCTAAAACTATAACTTCTTGAAAGCTCGAATTACCAATATTAACTTTAATTGATTCTTCCATTTCAGATGTACTAGTTTTGTAAACGTTATGAATACTTTTGTTTACGTTATATGCTTTATTTGTTTCACCATACTCTGCAGTTTTTTCATTTTCTTTTTGTTGTTTTAAATTATGCAATGATTGGCTTTTTCTACGAACCCACGGCAATTCTTCTGTTCGAGATATTTTATGAAATAAGGATATACGACTAGATACCAAGCCAGTTTCATGACTAAATGCATTACGTTCATCAGAAGAATTATTATCAGCGTTAGGTTTTCCTAAAAATGTATCTATTTTATTTAAAATTTGTTTTCTGGACGTACCAAAAAATCTTTTTGGACTTGTTTCAAATGCTCTAAAAACTTCTTCCGGTAGTTCTTGTTTGTTGGGCGATTCGAAATGTTGTTCGAAATTTATTGTGCATGCATTATTATCTTCAATATCGGCTGTTAAGTTTTCTACAGATTGGAGAGTTTCGTTTTGTTGAGAAAACTTTGGCTTTGTGGCTTCTGTTTCTTTTTCAATTTCTAACTTATTGTCCCAAAAATTCTTCCATTTCTCGACTAATTTCGCATTTGCCTCTTTTTGTTCAAAAGCAGGTTCAGCAGCTGTAGATTCTTGAACTGCGCCTTCTGTTTGTTTCACATTTACTGGCTTTGAATATTTTTGATATTCGTCACTTGCATTTAGAAAGTTCTTGATCATTTGTTTTCCCTTTTTCTTGCTCAAAGAATCATTGTGCTTCAATGGCCTAGAAGAAACCTTTCTCTTTTTTTGTTGTGCCTTCATTTCATCTGTTTTTGCTTGAATTTGACGTATTTTTTCATCCCAATATTTTTTTCTTTCTAAAACTATATTTGACCGCTTATTCCCGCCAAAATGGGTTTCGTCTACATTTTCTAAAACTTGCTTAGTTTTGTGATCGTTATCCTCGACATGAAGGATTCGACTTGCTGAATCTGATTCAGTAATGCTTGCCTGAACCTCAGAAATCTTTCCCTCTAATTCCTGTACATGTCTTTTCACATCTGATAGGTCTTCAGACGCCGAATCGACACAAGTGTCATTATTTTCAGTTGTATACTCAATCTCAAGATTTTGTAACATACTGTTTTCTGCCGTAGTAGAACAATTGTCTGATTGTGGAAAATAGTTATTGAATATTTCATTAAGTTCAGAAAAAGCATTTGTTACTGGATCAGTGTCAGTTTCATTAACAGAATCCTTCATGTCTGTATACAGGCTTCTATCATTTTCTTCAATGATCGGAGTGAAAGTTGGTCGTTTGCTGTCCCATTTGTTTATTCTTGTTTCTTCATGTATTTTGAAAGTATTTATATTTTCCTTCAATTCACTACACGTTTCCCATATTTCTCTTTCTGCGGGTCCCATAGAGAACAGTTCATCGCTAGGAGGAAACGTCTGTTTACTAAGAGGCTCAGGCAAGGAATTATCATTATTATTACTGGTGTCGGGTGAACTGTTATTTTCATCTATACTTACATAAGCCGAGTCCCACATGTCTTTTTTAGGAGAAACACTGGGAGGAGGTATGTGTGACAAAACTTTACTTTCATAAGAATCATTTGACGAACTTGAAGTGTGAAAAGAGGAGTGACCAGAAGAGTTTATTTCACTTTGTAGTTTTATTTCTGAGGAAGATGAAGTTTCAGGTTTTGCACTGAGAGTCGTAGCTTCAGACTTTTGACCCTTTTGCGTGTCCAAAATACCACTATCAGTACTTAATACAATAGACTCTAAGTGTGGGTCTGGAGAGGTTGCTCTTACTATTGGTGGCAATGAGACAGGTGCCCCAATGATAAAATCTGTAACAGGCTTTGTTTCTTTGTATTGACTCGATTGATGATGGTGTGCAAAAAATGGATTGACAAATTCGTTGCCAAGAATTTCCTCAATTATGTCCTCTGTAATTGGTTCTACATATAAAGATTCAGCCCGCTTTGTTGTTTCACCAGATATAATTTTAAATACAGGTGACTTCGGTCTTTTCAAAACTGCGATATCAGCATCAACAAAAGGGTTACTAGTTGATGTATGAGCACTTTCAACTTGATGTTCAATGGTCAACTTTAGCGAGCCGTCTTCTATTTCTTCATTTTGCGAGTTATTCGTTTCATATTCAGTAGATAAAAATGTCCCTAATTTCTTTTCAGTTTTATAATTATCGGTATACATATCATTTATGAATGGGTTATTTGATGATTGTGTTGTGTCTACTGATAGCTCATCATCATCAAATGGATCACGCAAAATTTTATACTTTTCTAAATAGTCTGGGCTTTGAAATATGATGTCTGTACTAGTTTCGCTATCATTTAAACTTTGTCTATCTTCTTGAAAATGCTTAGATTTTTCAGTCATTAAAGATACCGATATACTTTCAGGAATGATAACTCTCCCTTGTTTTTCGGCCATTATGAGTGTATGCATATTGCAGTCACTGAATGTCGAGTTAACGATATCTGGAATGTCTTGTTGTGATTTTGGTAAAACACAAGTGGATTTTTTTTCTGGTAACAATATTCCTTTAATTTTAACATCTTTGAATATTTTACAAACCCGATTCATTTGTATTATTTTATAGGCAGCAGACTTTAATTTATTACGTTTGTGTTCATTTTGAAAAATTTCTGGTGTATTATCGTTACTAAGCGTTGATTTAAAATTTGAAATATCTATATTGACGTCATCAGTTTCCATCAAGTACTTAGCTTCTTCGTCGCTTATTTTTTCTAGGCAGCCATTTTCTCTTAACAACATTTTCTCGGTTACAAAGTCGACAATTCGTAATACTACTTTCTTGTCCGTTTTGACGTCAACAATGTCAATTTCTTCTCCGTCTTCAAGGCAAAAGCTTTCCTTTTCTAAAACTCTAAGCATGTTATCTGAAGCAGTTACTTTGAACGGTGATCCGACTATATCTTGACCTCGACTTGTTATGGATATTTCATATTTGCCTAAGCAATTCACACTGTAACTCACTCTTGCGTGGTCTTTTTTCGTGTCGACTTCAATATCTATATCGTATTTAGTTTTCGGAATGAAATATGTTTTATTCATATCGTTCTTGCCGTAATTTCTTAAGTACGTCGCGCCCTGTGTTATCGGTAGCGCTATTTCGGTAAAATTCGCTTTTGATTGCAACCCCAGAAGCTTTTGTCGAATTAATTGCGCCTTACCAAGTATTGGTGGGAGTATGGACATACCATACGTGTCTCTAGGACCTCGTATCAAAATTGTTATTTCTCCTGGGTCTAAGGACTGTTGAGCTGTGGGGTATATTTTAAAATATACTTTGTTATTAACTTGTGCCGCTGTTAAACCTGATCCTCTTGCTACGTAATCGAGGGTAACTTGGGTCGTTTCTGGTTTGCTTACGGGCGTCGTTCGTTGCGATGGTGGCCTTGTGACAGGTGGTGTAATTTTTGCGAGGGCTAGGCGAATTCGATCTAGATATGTTGCCAATTTCCACTCTTGATGTCTGCTTAAAGAGTCACATGATTCGAGTTCTGTTCGAGAGAAAACCTAGAAAAGACAACAAAACATATTAGGAACAGACGCTCTGTGGAATGAGTTCCAAGTGACAGTTATTACCATTTTAGAGAAAGGTTTTTATTGTTGTACAAAAAAAGTAAATGAAACCTAATAACAGTTAACAAAGAGTCAAATTTTCTTCGCGTAACAAATTTAACGTTACGACAAAAGAGAATGAACCTAACCGCAGACCTTAGTGAAAATAAGTAAGCTTTTTGCATAACGAAATTGTAAATCGTTTACGAGATTTCTAACATTTTCAATTCGTAGATAGAAGTAAAATAGGTTGCCGCATAGGTAACATTGATGAAAGTCTAAACTTATCAATTCAGAGACAAGAATAAATAGTATTCAACACAAACTGGATACTCCTAAGTTACCTTAATATGCATCATGGCGGTAATTTTTAATTTGCTTGATCTACTTGAACGAAGATGTAATATGACTTACCGGCTCTACACCTAAGTAATGATCAGCGATCGCCTGCGCATGTTTCAATGAAAGCCTGGTAGGCGGGTGCCCGGCGCACGCGCCAGGCAACGCCCCGTCCAACACCCCGCAGAGAATCCACCCATGTCGCCACACCGTGTCCAGATGCTCGACCCTCACTGGCCCTACGTCTCCCAGCCATTGTAACACAGCTTGCTTCTGCTCGTCGCTCGAGAATACTACTGAAATAAAACATCGTCTGAGTGGATATTGCGTTTTGAGATACCTAATAAACGTAAATATCACACCAGTTATCCCCGAAGAGGTTGATAGAACAGTGTTACACACTCCCGGTTCATCGGTTAAGTTATATTTTCCACCAATTAATAGTTGTCTAGCCTATTGCCATACATCAGGTACGTATCCAGAGTCAGAACCAGTTTGAGTGGAAAAATCCAATAGAGCCTGATCCGGGATCAAGCCCTGGACCTCTCAATCAGTGGTCACGCTTGCAACCAATAAGCCAACAAGCCAGTCGAGCATACCGCATAATCGGCTTAGTTACGAGTAGATAATTACAGATTACTAACTCAAAATAAACTGTGAGAAAACCTTTAAAACCTGCACACAGTGCATTGTTTTAAATTTCATAATTAAGAACTAACTTCGTATACATAATATAAGAGTAGGTACTATGAGATAAAATTAAGTGTTGATTGATTTCTACAAACATAGTGGTTGAGTTGATTAGAAAGTCCTATAAAAATTAAAAAATATAATCCTCATTTTTATTAACCGACTTCAAAAAGGCTTGGCACCGACTTCAAACCCATTAATAAATAGCACATATAAATAATAGGTAGTATATAATTAATATTAAATGTTTATTATTTTTTACTTTTTAATTTTTTTTGAAGTCGGTTTTTATTAATTTGTATTATATAAATATGTAAGTACATTAGTATGAACATGAAAACGGCTGAGCTGTCAAATATCATATAAATTTCAGATCGAGTACAGCATTCCGAAGATTAACAGCATCAAGATTTCATCTTTCGAGGAGAGAAAAAAAAGCGGTCATAAATCTCTCAGGCCGTCAAGTAAAGTGTACACTTAAGCTGTAACAGAATAAATCAAGCCTCTCGTCGATAAAGATTATATCGGAATGAAGAAAAAATTGATCTGAGAAAATATTTCGTAATAAATTTCATGTTTTAGTCACGTTATGTTATTCAATATTTCTAGCTTCTATCAGGTAGGCATCACGCGTGGGCACGGTAGTGATTCATGTCGTAAAATTATGTGTGTTTTAAGGTGTGTATCATTTGCTATAGGGGTGAAGGGAAACATGGTGGAGAAAGATTAGAATTCTCCATAATGTTATTTAAGGCATGTGAAGTTTTCCGTTCTGGCGAGCGTGGAAGATTATAGCCTTAATCGATCTCATTCTGAGAGGAGTCGAACTTTGGAACGATAGATGGCTCTCTGATATGATTATATGTGTAAAAGTGTTTGTATAAAAGTCGCATCAGGTACTAACATATTGCTGAATTTCAAATTATTAGAATCCCAAGTGTGTCTGCTTTTGGTACATTATTATTATTGCCCGTTTGACAGATATCTATGTGCAAATGTTGTCTTGGTCAATTTTGTGTTATTGCGTTAACGCGGCTCTCTGAAGTAATGTTTCAAATAGCCAATACACATTTATTTTTTATTTCATATTTATAAATTAACTATAGGTAACTAAAGGATTGTAGTATTATACAATTTCGCAATGCATATTGGTATGGAAAACTCGAAATAATATTTATTCATTTCAAAACAAATGAAATTTTAACGTTTTCATACGGTCGTTGCGTCAACAGATGGCGCTAGCAAAAAAAATATCAATACAAAAATCGTACAAAGAACAGTAACATTTTCAAATATTAGCATATACACGCGTGTTACCAGATATTTTGGTAGTGATGATGGATAGCGCAATCTCACTGACGGATGTGCTAACCGTTTGCAATGCAATTCGCACTCGATTTGTTTATCTTGATAGATGGCTGTTATGACGTTTATAATGCGCATACAATTCGAAATTTGAAAAGCAGCCGTTATGTGAAAAATTTGATAATAAATAGATTTTTTTTAAATATTTTTTATTAAATATATAGTCGTTTCAATAATACTGGCTACTTTAATCCATAAATTATCCCATACGTATGCGACTGTACAACATTACACGATTAGTCCATAAAATATCTCATAACCTTTTTTTTTTGAAAATGTTTATATGGTTTGTTTTGACTTTATTCAGTATTTAAATAATATTTCAGATTTCGATGCGAAATAAATATATTACTTTATAAGTAAATATATTACTTTATAATTTCCATCAAATATTTTTAAACGCTATATTTAGTAACGGGGATAATCTAGGGTGTGAAATTCGATGTTTCATTCTAGGAGGTCGGGTTCAATTCCTGGCGTGTATCTCTTCACAAAAAAATGTGCTTCACAGTGAAGGAAAACATCGTGAGAAAGCCTGTACATCTTAGAGTTCCAAAAAAAAATTTGTCCTCTAAGGCGTGTGAAACCTGCCAATGCGCACTTGACCGATGGCAAGACTATGGCCTTAACCCTCACGCAGACAAGCAATTTACATTAATATTTACATTTAAGATAATCGAGCCGTGCAGAATAAATGTTTACTTAAATTTCAGTATCCAGCCAATTGTCGGAGAAGGTTAGTTTCTCCAAAGTATACTCAATAACTATAAATCTCCAACACAAGAGCTAAAGGTGCCAATACATCAGAGTAACATGTATTTTGCAATTCGATTTCTTAGAGAAAGGTCAGCGGGAAAGGCTGTATTAATCTACTTTATTACATGTAATAGTAGGCTTTGATTTATTTGCAACATTCGAATTTCTTCTCGTATTTAATGGTACTTTGAGAGATCTTAAGTGTTTGATAGTATTTGATAACACAAATTTTCTTCTATGAGAAGCTATGGTGTTAAAAATACTTGGGTAACATTGAATATATTTGAATGATATTAAATATATTGAAATTTAATACGTTTACTAGTCTCTTGGTCCAGTAGTGAATTAGGTTTGGACTCCCGAAATGTGAACGAGTTTTATTAGCCTTAGCGTAGGGTACTTTAGACGGTCCGCCGAGAACAATTATTATCGTTTTATCTTATTAGACACCTGCAACACCCATAAAGTATTCCTTATCTATTATATGTCAATTACTTCAGGAGTTGTACATTAATCTGTATATTCTATAATGCGCACTTAAAAAGCGTGATTATATTGTAGTTGTGGAGTGGGTTCACCTTTAAGCCCTAAAATGTACTCTACATAAATACTCTAAGTACGGTTTTTCAGTATATTTACCCGTTAATTTTAATGGCTAGGCGCTTTGGTTTGACTGAGATAAGTCTTAAATAATAAAGTTAAGCCTTTTCTTACTTTGGTGCAGTTTCATGTTAGCAACATCCTCTGAAACAAGATGGTGCTTATACATATGTAGGCGAAAGTGTCCTAAATTAGGCGACGGCGCTGCACAATTCAACTGCTATGTTGCCGCCACCCACAATAAACGTTGTTCGTTTGGGTATGCTGGCCCTGCCTGACCACAGCTCGTATGATACAGTGATTATTAATGTCTTTATTATCGTACAGTTAACACCCGTTATTACTACTCACGAGGGCGGCACATGGTTCATTATTCTTATCTTACTTCTGGATTAAATCATGTAGATAATAGAAGTTACTTGCTCAACTTGAACTATCGTCCCATATTTTGCAATTCTTATTACCCGTTGCGAGAAACTTCGGCGGCGGTCCGTTGGGACGTCATCAATCTATCTTTATTACTAGCCGTTTCAACACCATGAATCTACACAAAAGTGTTTATGTGGGCAGGCAATGACGGCGCGTTACGGGTTCAATTCTGCATTGGCTTGACTAAGCACTTATGGTGATGCAGAGGGTCGTTTTAGTGATAAGACAAGTGGAAAATGGTTTTATTGGTATGCGTTTGTTGAAGTTCCGCTACCGTTATCTTTGTTAGCTTTAGTTCGGTCGATTTAAGTTACGAGTAGTTGATAAGGTATTAGTATTCAGGCAAGAGTTTAGAGTTTAGTTATTATAATAGCTTGAGAAATATACTCGTTTCTCGTTGCTTTTAAGGTCTTGTTTCAAAGTCTATCTACTTGTTGTTACTAGCGTCATATCGGCAACCAAATATTTGCAAATACTTGATTAAAATATATTTCTTTTATTTCCTGTTATATTTGATTGTACTATTTAACAGAAATGATTTTAATACATTTTGAATGTTCGAAAAAAGGGTTTTTTTTAAATATAAAACAGTATTTGCAAAATTTAATAGAAGCGATATAAACAAAAACTATTCCTAAAATATATTCACATAAATCGAGAGAGACTTATGTTTTACAAAGAAACGAAAAATTCTAATTTGATTTTATGGTAATGGCTCGGAGTTTGGATATGCGCCTGGTGTATGGCAACAGACTCACCACCTATTCCATAGTGGGACGTAAACGTAACTGGTGAAACGTGGAAGTGTTCTTTATTCCTACTGCCTACCTCTGCGGGAA
>DWDV01000077.1:0-22664 GCA_018245615.1 Mimoniades ocyalus | reverse complement strand
AACGTAACCGGTGAAACGTGGGAGTGTTCTGCATTTCTCTGCCTACCTCTTCGGGGATTACAGGCGTGAAGTTACGTAAGTTTATGGAAGGAACATTCGCATTTAACTAGAAAATGAAGGCGGCCATAATATTAGTAAATGAGTATCTATCATAAACATTAACGATGAAGATATACGACCTAATAATGCACTGTAGTATGTCGTATTATCGTATTGCCACAAGACGAGATGATTAATAGATTCTATAGTAATATATACTGTGATATATTAAGATATTAACGGTGTCAACATTGAAGCGTTATTATAAGTTCGTAGGTAGAAAGCGAGTTATGTAGAGTAAGTAAGTAAGGTTATAAATCTTTAAAGAATTAATAAAGATATGCTATACAAAAGTTAGCATAAAATACTGAACACAAATGCTGCTGAATTGTTAAGTTAATTGACGAAATGGAAATATATGGGAACACGCGCAGTTTCACGTAGTGTATGTTTGTTGTGTAGTCTTCGAGAACACAGACTTTGTATCAGCCATAACTGACATTAGAAATAAAGGTTTTGAAAGTTGTTAGATACGTGATGCGACCGGGAACGTTAGATACTGAAATTTAGAAACTCGTGATTTCAGGCCTGTAATTCCCAAAGTGGTAGGCATAGGAGTACAGTACACTCCCACGTTTCACCATCCAAATTGCGACCACATACCTACTAGAAATTTTATCTAGAAATTATAATTTATAAGGTAATAAAATAAAACACTTGACTGCCTCATTGGTCGTGTTGGTTGGTTGGCGTGACTGCCGATCGAGAGATGGTGGATTCAAATCCTGAGTCGGGCACTGGAGGATCTTTCTAACTTAGATTTTCAAGTAGTTGCTTGGAATCTAAATATGTGCCCGTTGTTTCGCAATAAACTCACCACCTATTTCATAATGGGTCGTAAACGTAACTGGTGAAACATGGGACTGTACTACACTCCTCTGCCCACCTCTGCAGGGATTACAGGCGTGATGTTACGTTTAAAATAAATCATATAATTTTTTTTAAATAAGCAATACTTTTGTATAGATCTCTTTCGTAACATTACTTAAATTCATATTTATGGCTGAGCACCTACATAAATAATTAAATAAATCAATCAAATATAGAAATTAAAGTTACGGGACAGGGCATATTATAGGCACTTAAATCTTATGATGAAGTATCAGTTGCAGAATCCGGATTATAATCGATGCAGTCACTTCTTGCATCTCCACTAGTCCTCTTGGATCCCTGGAAACACCAGTGAAAAGTCTTTTTTACCGTCATTCATAGTTATATATTAAATATTCGTAATGTTAGAAGTTCGTAATGTTACACATGTAACGTGGGAGTGTACTACACTCCTCTGCCTACCCCTGCGGAGATTACAGGTATGATGTCACGTTTTTGGAAGTTCGCCATAAATGTAATGTTACTGTCTTATCTCACAGTTGTATGGCCATGAAGATTTATTTAAGAAAATTAATTTGCAGAGAATTTCATACAACTCATTTTAGCATTATATAATTACATTATTCATCACGTCATGTAGCAAGATTTTCGGTGACGGTCCTAATTATTAAAATTTGCATGAATCTCGTAATAATTTCAGCTCAAACTTGGCGTAATTGGGAGAATATGATGAGAGTGATAAAAGCGTAATTAACAGCATCAAGCTTAAAATTATTATACAACCAGGAGGTGATAACTAAATCGTAATCCGCCGCTGAAGTATATTACCTGTCTGTCACTTATATGAAGATGAAAGCCGTATAAGACAAATAATACTCAGTCCATAACAAGATTTGGTATAAAGTTAAGTAAAGGTCGAGGGAGTTTTCAGCGAATTAATAAAAGTGTACCTGAGAAAGTTGGTGAAGTTTAAGCTGGGAGGATTTAATAAGAGTCAGGGAAATCTTGAAAGGTCCAAAAATGTTCCAAAAATGTATCTCTAGTCCATTGACCTCGCTCGTTAGGGTTCGTGACTCTGAAAAACACACGACTTGTTTTTCACTTTTTTTTATAAATACTTTCGTACTTCTTGCATCCTTTATTGCCACCATTATCTTTAACACCGATGACTGCGTACAGTAGGTGTAATAAAACTTAATGTTCGTTTTACTGTAGAGCGCTTAACTTGTAGCAGATACGATAATTGCTTTCTCTACACACATCACATACTTACAAAGTTGTTACTTAACAACTTTCAGGTGAGAGCACAGCCAAGGTGAGTGTACCTAATTGCGTGTTACGCCTGTTCTTCGTTTGTATTATGAAATATATAAATACATGTGAACATTGTTACAAGTAGTTTGTAATTTTTGGGTATGCCCACCATTTTTCCAGGTGTTAGCATTTATATGTAATGAAACTCTAATTTCAGCTATATTTAAAGGTGTCTGACTGCGTCGTTGTGCGAACGTTTGCAATTGCGACTGTCGTTAACTATAGTTTGTTTACGTTATTGCTGTCCATTTCAGATAAATAATGGTCTGTGTTCAAATAGCAGCACTGATTTAAAAAATATTTTTGACATAAGAACTTCGGTAACATTCTAACTTAAAAAGTAATGGATTACGGTAGAATTCCTACCACTATTATAATTATCTAGAAAATTATTATAACGCTCCTTATGTGAAAACGAGTTATTCACATGAAACACGTTCTGTACGATTCACGAATGATGCAAAAAGCGAGTATTTTGTAGAGAGTGCTCTACAATAATAGGTTATGTCATTAAATATAGAAGATATTTTTATTGAAAAAAATATATTGAAAATGTAGGTAACCGCGGATAATGATGGATTTGTACAGCAATTGGTTATAACCGGATAGTTTTATTGGTTGAATTCTTTGTATAAGGTACGCTATGATAATTATATAATTTGATTTAAGTTCCTTAATTTTAAAATATCATGGGTTGCTTTGATTTTTTTTCATTCTAAAATTTATGATGTTTAAAATGAAAAATTAAAAAATAAATGAAATTGACTGCCCGCTGGTCGGGTTGGTTGCAAGTGCGACTGCCGATTGAGAGGTCCTAGGTTCGATTCCCCCGGGTCGGGCAATACTAAATTTTCTAATTTAGATTTTCTAATAGTGGCTCGGATTCTGAATATGTGCCCGGTGTATGGCAATAGGCTCACCACCTATTCCACAGTGGGACGTAACCGTAACTGGTGAAACGTGGGAGTGTTCGACATTCCTCTGCCTATCTTAACGTGGATTACACTCGTGAAATTATGTATAAAATGAAAACAAGCACTGAAATGATTTAATTATGTGTCTCATAGTTTAAAAATGAATAAACGAAATATTTGTGAGGTTCCAAACCGTTCGCCCGCTTAGACCATTTAAAGATTGAATGTCGTAAATTTTAAAATTTCAAGCAACACCAGACTCAATTGAAGCTAAAAATGTTTCATGTTTCATTCAAGATTTGAAGAAGCGTTTTTTGCTTTTAATATAGCACGCTTGTTAAATTTTTAGTAGTTACCAGTAATGAAATAATATAATGAATAGTCGTAATTACCTACCATTAGAAAAATTTATAATTAAAATACCTACATTTATTTTGTTTAATGATCAATACTGACTATGATAATAATAAACTCTAAAAACGCCAGGAAAATAAAAATGATGTGCAAAAGCAAAAAGTGTTCAAATCTGGTATAGTTCTGGACAAGGAATCGTATTTATTCAAATTAGAACCAATTTCATTAAATGTTCGTTCCAGCAGCGTTTGCACGGATATGACGCGAACAGCGTTTTGAAATGCAAATCTGATTCTCTATTAGCAAACAAGTGTCGAGTGACTCCGAGTTTCAGGTATTTCATTATTACATTTCTGGATTCTGCGAACAAACGTGATCCACAAGCAGAAAGACAATTAGTCGTACTTTGAATTTGGAATGTCTATAAATACGTGTTACGTGTTCTTTGTCCCTTTGATTCTCTCTCCTATTTTTCAGTTTCAAATAATTAAATGTAATATGTAATCACGCTTGTAATCTCCGAAGAGGCAGGCAGAGGAGTGTAATATTCTCCCACGTTTCACCAGTTACGTTTACATCCCACTATGGAATAGGTGGTGAGCTTATTGCCATACACCAGGCACATATCTAGACACCAGGTCACTATTAGAAAGTCTATGTAAGAAAAATTCAATAGTGCCCGACCCGAGAAATATTTATCAAATAACTACGACTTAAATTTCAATTTATATCCGCATTTATCATTCGCTTAAATTTTTATTACACATATCTTTGACTTTGTTAAGGGTACGTACAAATACAAAAAGTCCATAATAATATTAAACTATGTATGTATGTTACAATCCTCATAGCATGTCTAAAGAATGAATGTCGGAGACTGAGAAAAAAAGTTCTACGTACAGATCTCTCGGTATTTTTTCCTTACGATTAAAGCCCAAAAAAATAGTTACGTTAAATTCATCACTTTTAGTTACAAGAAGTCACTTAGTACGTCAAAAGCGACGTTACCTCCACGACGCTGAAAGTAATTGAAAGAACCACTCGTCTTAGAAAATAATGAGTTTAATTATTTCCGAGAAATACCAAAAGAGTACTCGTACCTTTTACTCGTACCTTTTATTAACATGAGTAAGTTTCAAATTATACTCTTGAATATTGATTTCCATGAATATTTATATTTTGTGGAATGCTGGTGAAATAGATGAATTACGTATACCTCAAAATGTGCTCTTAAGATGTGTACAAAGATTGCTATATAGAATGAAAATTATTACTATCGTTAATGGGTTGACTGTCTGATCGACTCACTGTCGATTTAGTGTTGACCGATTTGTGCGCTTAAAAGATTTTTTTTGCGTGAATCAATTTTTTTCAAATTGATGTCTATTTGTGGGTGCAAAGTTTACAAAATTTTATTGTTATTATATAGTTATGCCTGGACCCTTACGAGGGAGACAGAGAGCTCCAAGTATCAAATATGTCCTTACAATATCTCCTTACCGGTCATTTGTCGAGTTAGCGCTGTTTGCGGACGATAGTGCATAACTTACGTCATCTCGTCGAGTTGAGATCGCTGTTGCTAGGATGCAACGCTTACTCGACCTACTACCAAAATGGCTGGATAAGTGGAGGTTGGCTGTCAATATCAGAAGGACTGTATGAACACTTTTCAGCAGGCAGCGTGTCATGTCGTCGCCGCTGAACTAACATGGAATGGTGGCGGCTTGGCAGCCTACAGTTTGGTATCTTGAATGCCATCCTGATCGCTCGCTGCGGATGCACGGAACACACGGTCTGCACACCGCACGTGCGATGCGCCTACAGATACTAACATCCAGACTGCTGATACACGCTAAACTGTGGGTTTATAAGACATATTCACGGTATTACGCCTCAGCTACGCATCGCCGGATTGATACGCGTTGGTAGCAGAGTCGCAGCGAAAGCGTCTCCGAGCACAACAAAGTCTGGCCCTCTGAGCTATCATTGGGGAGGGCCGCTATGTTAGGAACGAGGTGACAGAGCACGATCTGAGAATCTAGCCGACAACGGACCACATGCTCATCTCAGGGGCTTCGCGCCTCTACACGCACGTCCCACTAACGAGCGTCCGTCTCCGTGGGAGATCGGAAAGTTCGACGCGACGTAGTTCCCACAGGTCGACAAGTGACCACCACGGCATGAATACCACCTTTGGGGGGCTGAAATCACCGGGTGGGGGGGAGGGGCAGTTGACCCCCTGCATCTGCCGGGTTAAGAGGGGATCCTCGTGGTCCGAAATCTCGTAGCCGTGCGGCATAGTTCGCCGCGATTACAAACGACACTGATTGTTAAGTACCGGTCATCACTCTCATGACACCTATAAAACATGATCGCGAAGTGAAAATAATTTGAAAATGGCTTCGCAGTAGCAAAAAATAAGGTGTTACATTGGAAATATTATTATTTATTAATTAATTCATATAATTTATGCTATTTACAAATAAATCGCAACTGGGTCTAGTGGTGTACGCGCTGAGTGCCCAGTTGCTCTTGCCGGGTATTTTTAGTAATTACACGCTCACTCTTGTATTGAGATGACTAGTCTGAATTGAGTTGTCGGGTTTTGAAAAGTGATGTTCTAGAAAGAAACGGGGTAAATGTTGAAACTTATTTTTACTCCGGTTTTAATCAGAAAATAAAATTAATCAGTAGACAAAATTTACAGGGTCGGATGTCTTACACGTCATGACCTAATGGTTACTTATATCATCTACATACAACTGTGGTTAAGGAGCACCATATAAAATTATAAAAATACTTTCTTAAGGTTTACAGCAAAACGTAACATCACGACAGTAATTCCCGAAGAGGTCGGCAGAGGAGTGTAGTACATTTTCATGTTTCACCAGTTACGTTTACTTCCCACTAAGGAATAGGTGATGACTCTACTGTCATATACCGGGCGCATATCCAGACTCTGAGTTACTACTGAAAATTAGAAAAATCCAATAGCGTCCGGGATTTGCACGCAGGACCTTTCCATTGGCAGTCACGCTTGCAACCAACACGGCCAACGAGGCAGTCATCTTACTCTTATATTGAAAAAAGTCAAAATTATTATTTCATAGGACTAGAAATAAGGATAACTGTAGAAATAAAAATAACACGATGTTAAAAATAATAACAGTGCCACAAATATACAAGAAATAATAACAGTACCACAAATATACAATAAATAATAACAGTGCCACAAATATACAAGAAATAATAACAGTACCACAAATATACAATAAATAATAACAGTACCACATATATACAAGAAATAATATCAGTACCACAAATGAATGACAATGTTACTCACAAGAACCTGTAGATACTCGTAATTAGGGAATCAAAAATTAAGGACAATATAGATAAAGTACAATTTGTATACATGTCATAAATATATTATATTCCTTACTTAAATATATATTAAGGTACAGTATCAAACCGACAGGCGATATAGCGATTTACCTAATCCCTGCCAATGTACGAGTACATTAATTTGCTGAGAGTTATAGAAAAAAAAACACGTATTCTTTAAATCACTTTATAATGCGCATTAAATTTAATTACTTCTACGAATTATAGAATATAAATATAAAAATGTTTTACAATAATAGCTTTTGGATTAGAAACTTGCATGACTATGCTTGTAGCATAAGTAAGGATTTATAGCTTACAGGATCTTTAAGAAATAAATTTATTTTGTGTGACGGCAAACATTGTGAGTAATAATACTTAAAATTAAGAATCAATCATATGTGTACGATGACTTTATTTATGATGATTTATTATGTAGCGAAGATGTGTTGTAAGATCGACCACACATGCCTAGACAAATGACTAAAAGCCTAGTAGAGTTATAAGATACTATTGTCGGGGAATATAACGCATGACGATATGACGTTTCACTACTGAGCCGTCATATGAATTTCGTGATGATATAATTGATGATTACTATGACACCACTTGTCACATTATGATCGGACAGACGTAAGCATCTGAGTAAATACAAATAGTTATCGGAAGGGCTAAAAAGCAATATGGCTCTCGTTACCTCTACCTGGGTGCCCATTAACAATTTGTAAGTTAAGCATCGTCAGGTGTGAAGTGCCCTGAACCCAACAGATGACACAAAACGGTTTACAGCTAAGTAGTGTTACACAGCGTTACGACTTAATTGAAGGGTCGACGTTTAAGCTCTACGATCATGGATATGAGAACGATTATACGAGAAATTCTAGAATGTTAAATTGGTTTGATGGACGAGGACCACAAACATTCAATTAATAAAATTGGTCGGACCACAGATATTAAATTGATTGGTCATACCACAAACATTCAATTAGTACAGGCACAGGTAGAAGAGGTAGGCAGAGGAATGTAGAATACTCCCACGTTTCACCAGTAAGCTTACGTCCCATTATGGAACAGGTGGTGAGCCTATAGCCATACACCGGGAACATACTCGTATCTAGACTCCGAGCCACTACTAGAAAATCTATTTTTAGAAAAAAAATAGTAGTGCTCGACCCGGGAATTTAACCCAGGACCTCCCGATCGGCAATCCAGATAATTATAAAACTGGATATTTAAACATCGGCGTAAGGATGTAACTGTAAAATTTTAGTTACAGATTAATTTTCAGAAGTGATATCGTATACTTCATCTATCATTTTTCTCGAGATATAAAATGAAAATTGTTCGTAAAATTTTCTAGTGGACATTTTTACGATTCATACTATTATTCTTGCTACGTTCGTAAAACAAGTGCATTTTATGAGTGTACACTTACTTTTTATAGCGGAATATAATGGACGATATATTAAGACGTAAACAGAATGCGTCTTATCCGAGATACATATACGATATATTGGCGTTTTTATTATTTTCTGATTTCTAAGCGCTCAAGGGCTCATTGCAAGATTTATAGATCAATTTGTTTGTAATATTCGAAATATTATTTTGAACCTTATTTATACATCATCGTCATCCATTTGCAGTCCAATGCTGGACATAGGCCTCCCTTGAGGATTATGCCCATAATACATATTTTTTATATATTTCCTGTTATACTTATGATATTACAAAAGATGTTAACGAATCACATTATGACCATAAACTGCGAAATATTCACATAAATTACCTTAGAACGTTTATCACTATCAACCCTTTAGTTCCATTGTCGGATTCGGGTCCGGTCAGATTGAGAAGGGTAACAACGCCAACGTCTGCCAGGCTGACCAAGTGTGGATTGGCAGACGATTAACTGGACAAATGGAGCTGTTGTGAATTTATTTCAGACATTGCATTGTAGAGAAATGCCATTTAAATATATGTTATAGCGACCATACTCGCATAATCTACATTTTACTTTATAAAAAACAAAACTCCAAATACAGTTTAATTTTAAAATACCCGCTCAAGACGAAAAAATGTCTATAAATTGGTAGTAATATTGAAAATTGTAGCAAACGTTTGTAATATTTCATATTATTTTAATAGTCGGTTCGCGTGTCCGTCCTCGACACAGTTCAAGCGTCGCGACCGACATTTTGATGATACGATGAGTGGTTTATTGATTCACTGTCTTTATAATGATCTTACGAGTATTACACAAAATACACATATTAACATGTGTATTGTATTCTTTGTGATATTAATGGCAATTTATTTGAATTTCGCATCAGTAAACGGTAAGGAAATTTCGTTTTAATTTGTTGCTCACCGTCGGCTTCCAAATAGCGTTCTCGTTTCGGAGTTCTCGTCTGAGAGAACGTGATAACACAGCCACTTCATTTGAAATTCGACCGAATTTTCACGACAGTACCTGATAACAGAAGCTTCTTCAGCGGAAGGAACATGTCAATGATCCTGTATTCTTAATATTGAATTTTACACAACATGTTGATTAAATGTAAATATACTTAAATATTTTGTAAATTTTATGTATTAAAAAACCAATGCACATTGTTAATCTTTTGATAATTTTAATATTTACATCATTAACCTGGTGATATTTTTAATATTTTCAGTAATGAAATGTCTTCAGTATGAAGGATTGAGACTGAAAGTTCAATGTGTAAACTATGCCTATACAGTTATGTACCATTATTAAATAAACAGTAGTTAATTGCTGCTTTCGGTATGCGCAATTTGAAATTTTATAACTTTTTGTTTTAGATAATATATTTTTGAAACTCCATAACACTTATCTGCAAGTTTAGATATCTATTTAGTTTTTAAGTCTTAGAGACTTGTAATTACACATTTATATGTGCATTATATATAATAAGGAGAATTACCGAAAGTTTTTCATATTTGATGTAAAAGGATATTAAACTAGGTAGGATGGAAATTGATATTTTAAATAGGCAGTCGTAGGGTAGGTAATTCAACAAAAAATTATTAAACTAACTTAAAACACTAATTGCGTGTGTGTGTTAGCGTGTTCATTGATTGTGTGTGTGATTGAGTGTTGATTTCAGCAGCTTCATGTGCTTGCTTGATGTGTGTAGATTGATATGCTTTCACCGCTGACATAGAGAAGAGTGAGTGTAAGAAATAGTGTGAATTTAACATTGGGTAAGCTAATGAATTGCCAACTTTTGAGCCAGCGAGCTCGGTTGGCAATACTCAACCTCGTGCTTACCCTAACACTACAGTACGGTACCGAGAGTTGGGTACGTAAGAAAGGGGATGAAAGTAGAATAAAAGCGGTCGAGATGAGGTAGTTGTGTCGCAATTGCGGCTTGACACTCGCCGACCTCGTTCGTTATTTTGACGTAAGGAAGACGTCTTGTATGGAAGAGAGTATTGGTTATAAATGAGAAGAGACATGCTCTGATGGTTCGGACAGGTTGAGAGAATTGCTCATGAAAGAATGATGAAGTAGATATACAATGGGAATCTTGATAGACGCGGGTACTGAGAGAGGGCAAGACTCACCTATCTTGATTAAATAGGCCAGATACCGGCTCAGAAGTCTCCAAAATCAGCGTATGAAGAGAGTGATAAATATAGAAGAAGAGAGAATGTGAGGATACAGATATTTGGCAGTCGGTGCTCTCTGCCTACTCCGTAAGGAACCTGGCGTGAAGATATTTATGTGTATATGTATGTACAAACAATAACCTATGCGTTATTCTAGGCTACAGTCTATCAGTATACTAAATTTCATCTAAATCCATTGATAAATGTCAGCGTGAATAAGTGACAAACACACAAAAGCTTATGCATTTATAATGGTCGTTAGCTGATCTTAAGGACGGTTCGATTAATGTTAATAAATTCATCAATTACTTAGTTATTTGGAGCAATTGGATCCCAGTAGCATAAGGTCAATAAGTTGCTGTCACTGAGTAAATAAGCTGAGATAAACCACATTAAGCTAAAATGTTATTGTTATTATAGTCCTACACTTCACGCGTTCTACACAAAAGGTTACGCCGGATTAGACTAAAAGCCTTTCTTTTCAAAGTACATTCTCGATTTTATTTCTCTCTCAATCACATTAGAAATACGTGTATATTACGTATGAAATATCTAATGTTAATTTGTTATATACATGTATATAATTTAATTGTAATTATTACTGGCGCGTTTATTCATTGGCTAGTAAGTTAGTTAGTATAATCAAAAAAAAGTCTGACCTGGATGTTAATATATAATATCTATGTAAGTATATTTATGTTTATATTTATATAATGTATAACAACATATAAATGCTGACTGGATATCATAACAAAGGCAAAGCCTGTGTTAGTATCAGGTGGATCAGGAATGTTTATTTTATTTTGGATATAAGACGTGAAAACCTAGTGATTAAGCCCTGTATTCCGTATAATCCTAGGCTTAAGTCCTGGCAAAGACGTCTTTCTTTAGAAAAAATATACGCGCTTTTAAGATAACATGTCGTTATCTATAGCAGAGAAGTAAAAAATCATTAGAAAACTTTCACAGCTTAGTGTTTTCCTGTTCACTATTGTTCTTAATGTTCTCTAAAACATGTGTAGTTTGTCAATACGCACTTGCCGATACGGCGGACAATGACCTTAACTCTTGTTATTGTGAGATAAGATCTGCATTAAACAGTAGAACGATAAAATGACCGATGGCAAGAGTCGTAGTGATATTTGGTTGAGGCCTGTGTCCAACAGTGAATCTCTGTGGGCTAAAATGTGATAATAATAATAATCTTTATCAAGGACATATGAAACTATTATTATTTGTTGTTTATTATAAAATAATACCCACTACTCACGTCATAGTTGCAACAATAGAGCATACGATCTGTATAACAATGAAAAGCTCTTAAGCATTCCGGAGTAATGCACTATAACGACACATAACAGTCCCTTGGGAAGCACGTGTATTCTAAGACTCCGATATAAATATGTATTATCTGAAATGCATGAGGTCTAATACACTAATAAATAAGTGCCGTGGATAACGTATGACACAGAAGGAAGAATGAAAGAAGTCAAGAAAAATTTATTGCAAGCGTCATTAGTGCACAGTTATTCATGTTTATTTAACGCTTATTAGAACTGAACACAAAGTACTCATTACAAAAAAAAATACAGACGAATTGAGTACCTCCTCCTTTTTGGAAGTCGGTTAAAAAATACATAAAAAATACATTATTAATAAATAATATAAATGTTGTCCTTTTTTATATCGTCAATAAACTTATGTATTAAAATAATACAATAGAAGACGCAGAATTAAAATATTTATTAGTAATTATGACTTCACTTAAAAAAAAACCGATATAGTATCTCAACGAAAAGCTTTTAGTGCTCAGTCTTACACAAGCATTGTTGGTAAATAATTGGTTGAGTGCAAATTGTAGTCTTTTGTACTCGAGTGAAAGTTCTGTTCCAAGTAATTAGAAGAGCTAAGTGAATTGTATACACTAAATTAAACATAACACAGTATTAAAACTGTTATTTTGCATATATTTGCGTACATTTGCATTGCGATTTCAGTATTGAACAATGATGTTTTGGCTTCTGTACCGTGTTCACTCTCTTCTATCGTCCATCTGAAATAAAAGAGATAAGAACTTAACATAAATCACTTGAAACCATGACAAAGTTGAATAGGCTTTTCTAGGCAAGCATGTTCCAATTTAGGACGCATCTGCGCTTTTCATTAGCCGAAATTGCAGCTAAAGGATAACCTAACACACAATAAAAGAAAAACAATGAGTTTGCCTCTGTTTGATATTTACATATCTTTAAAATATATGTGTTAACTATTTATGAGAGTTTTAACCTGATCAGAGTTCTACGAGATTTAATTTAAACCGAATGTTTCTTTTAGGCAATTTGCGTCACGCTTCCCTAAGTCGTTTATTTTAATTTCTCTGTACAATGTATAATGCTATACCTAATTTAGAAGAAAAAGCAATTAGTAGTGGGTATAAAAATCTTCTGAATATCAGCTTCCAGGTTAACCTCTTCTTCGTCGACTCAACAGCTGATCGTGAGTGATCAGCTATCGTGGTGAAAGCATTAGTCGCAATGTCCAGGGTGCGCCGAGCAGGATATGTTTGTACTTAATTAAACATAGTCGCTGCTCGAGGAGGCTCCTTTCATGCACCCAACAGGGTAACTAAAAGCCAATTAGTGGGTAACGCCGATCACATTTGAACTTACAGCCATATCAGTCGCAGACCCTCTGTCCATTAATTCAGAAACTAGGAAACGTGGTAAATTGATATTATTCATTCTATGAAATCCGAAAACCTGTAATAAATATATGAACAACCTAGCGATTAAACAGTTAGCGACTTATTTGTTGGTACAAATACGAATATTTGTAAGAAAAATATGGTCGTAGTATTGAACAAACTAAGTAATATAACTCCGCTCTTATTCTGAGCCTTGTACAAAGTTTATTCGATTTAAGTATACGAGTATTCGGATCGTCAGATCAACACGGATTTGTTAAGAGCAAATTGGAGAAACTTTTAAATGGACTTTGTTTAGGAAAATGCAAATCGATAAGACAATGCAAAACTTTGTCTTTAACAGTTTCATCTGCTTGTACAGTTCTTCTCCGTGTAGGATGTGAATTGTTTACATTTCGCGTAACTTATTATATTAGTAACGTAACTTCACACATGTAATCCCCAAACAGGTAGGCAGAGATATGTGGTACATTCTCACGTTAAAAATTCTCAAATTAAAAAAAAAACTGAGTTTTCATAACAGGTTGAGTGAATGCAAGTGTGATTGCGATCGATAAGTCCTGGGTTCTATTCTCGCGTGGAGTACTATTGGATGTTTTTAACTTAAAATTTCTAGAAGTAGGTAGGAGTCTAGATTTGTGCCCAAGATTATAGGCTTACCCCCTATTCTGTGATGGGACGTAGAATTAAATAGGTGGATCGTGGTAGTGGGCTACACTCCTCTGCCTACCCCTCCACGGAATAGAGGTGTGAAGAATTATTGAAATAAGAAATTGAAAAACTATCCTATTAGCAAAATTCAATTCGTTTTCTAATTACAACAAAATCTTACAATACCTGTAACTTTTTATGTCATCGGTGTTTTATAATAAAAACCACAGATATAATTGTAAAATGACAGCATCTAATCAAGTTCAAGATAGATCCGTAAACGACAAGAAGACTCAAGCCGATTTAATTGAGTCATAATAAAAACTAATGCTTCTGTGGCTAATATCTGATAGAGGTTCCATTCGTGTTTGAGAATACACAAGCATAATATTTATACACTGAAGTATCCAATTGAAAAATTGCAAGTAATGTATTTAGCTCCGCTTAGTGTTGAATAGAGAAAAACAGACATAGCATAATATATTTGGGTTTTTTCAATACGTAAATATTAATTCAGTCGTTAAGTAAGTGCGGTATGACAACAATTTGTATAACAATATTAACTTGAGTGTTTTGTTATGTACGCAATATGGCGGCGGATATTATGATTGGGCGCACGACCCTGGAAAATTTATACAAATCCCAAGGTACCTACTCTATGCTCGTGAAAATATCACAAGCGATAGTCTCTAACCCAAACTATTTAATACATTCATTTTTAGTAACTCTTCGATTATTACATCATTATCACAACTCCTTTCTATATCTACCCCTATCTATATCTACCCCTATCTATATCTACCCCTATCTATATCTACCCCTATCTATATCTACCCCTATCTATACCTACCCTGTCTATATCTACCCCTATCGATCACTACCGGACAAAACAACAACTTCTAGATTAGTTAAGGCGACATTTAAAAATATTTTAAAATATCAAAATTTTGTAGTTACTTGGTAGTACGTACTTTTAGTTATAGTATTTATATTATGTTGTCTAGAGTGTGTTAAAATTTTATTAATACGTATCCATCATTAATAATGACAGTAAAAAACTGCACTAAAACAAAGTATGCATGGCTGACAGAGTTTGTAATTCACTCTTTTTTATTTCAGAATGAAACTTTTTTGATTTTTTATCGCTGAAACTTCTATCGTTGATGAAAGTTGCAGCGCGTCTCATAATATTTTTATTTTCTTTCTGCAATAATCGCTAACTGCTCTGTCGCGACAAATATGGCTTCATAACTCGAATAAAACTTAGCTATATTTTGCTTTTTTTTGTGAAAGGAGCCATTGTCTCCGATTAAAACCTAAATAAACTTTGACTAGAGAGAATAATAATCCAATAGTTATCTACATATTATATTACTTTTTACACCTTTAATTTGGCTATAAACGTAATGTAATACTTTGTTTAGCATACATACATTTTGTTCGGCGTATTTCCCACAACAAGCATTAAATATTTTTAACAACTAGGTATGTTTCTGGCAGACTTTTTTGCCTTTTGTACATGATAAATGCCTGAAGTCTAATGCGTGTATACTAGATACATTTTATGCTTAACTAATAATAACAATTTTTGACTTTAATGCACAGCCTAAAAACATTAATTACTGGTATGTCAATGTCAAACATTTGAATAATAAAATATGACTTGTCTTTCAGAATGAGAAAAGTTAAAAGCGTAGTCTACCATGCTGGGGAACATTATGGAAAATCTTACCATACACAGTTCTGAAGAACTCTTGTATCTGTAGGTTCCTTCAACATGTATTAGCTATGCAACGCTGGTCAAGTGCGAGTTGGCAGACATCACACGGCTTAGAGAACGATTTTTTTTTGTGAACTCTAAGGTGTAGGTTTCTTCACGATGGTTTTTTCACCGTTACATTAGGTGTTATGCAATCAATATGAATTCCTTATCACTAATAGCGAGTGATATTAAATTTTAAATATAAACAGCTAGCTTAGTATAGTCGGAGTTGGGTGTTATGATTCTTACCTCGCGACCCGAGCTGGATGATTGAAAGCCAAACCACTGAGCTATGGCTTTTGTTTTACGTTCAATGTAGCGTAATACAAGTGTAAGAGCATTAACATTAAATCAACCCTTTTACCATTTCATTCTGGGACACGGATCTACTTTTAAAAATAAAATGGAATTAGGTCATAAACTGCCACTCTGGCCAAGCGCAGAATGTGAAACTTCACTCACCTCACAATGTTTTCTTGCACCACTAGCGAAAGTGGAATTTTATAAAAACTTAACAAATTTTGTAACGAAGGAAGTGTCCAGGATTCGAACACAGAACCCCGAGTGAATTGCCGAATTCTGAATCAGTTGGGTATTACGTTATCACTTCAGCGTAAGAACGTTATCAGGTAATTATATTTATCCTCAGTTATGTAATTTATATTCAAAGATAAATTTATAATATAGCGATAGTTGTATGTATGTTACAAATGTTTGCTTAACTTTAGGGTCGAGTGTTAGAAAATGTTGTCTGTTTGATGTGTCCACCACACGATAAGCTTGCTTAGTAAGTGTTTAATGTACTACTCTGCGGCTGGAGAAGTAAATGAAGGACTGATTTTGTTAAGGCACCGGCCAGAGACTTACTACCGTTTTGTGATAGTTAGTATCGTCATGTAAATGATGTAATTTCTGCGCAATACGCTACTTAACAATATGAGGGATTGGCACTAGAGAAATTTGTATTATATTTATAAATTGTAATTTACGAATTTGTCAATATTTCTGTCAAACGATAAACTAGTTCTTAATATTTATATTAGAAGTTAGTTTATAAACCCGTCTAAAGCAAATTGGTTTTAAGAAGCAGAGCTAAAAAGTTTTGTAATTAACTAGCGCTTTGTGAACGAATCTTCTACAGATTATGTATTTTCTCGGAAAACAATATGGCGCTATTTGCTACGGACGAAGTTTCGTGTGCTTGATGCAAATTCTCTTGTCCATATTAGCCCAGCAGTAGAAATATATTTCGCGGGGATAAATGAATTTGCTCAGTTGTTAGTTCCGGTATTAGGAAGAAATTTTATTGAGAATTGGTATAAATTTATAACGTAACTAGATAATCTTCTTTATCCTTTCGATATCCCTTTTAGACTAATAAACGGTCGAATCATATATAATGATTCTTATAAACTACAAAAACTGAAAACATCGTAAATATTTTGTTCTCTGCTTGGACGTGTAGTTGGTCGTGTTTGTTGTAAGCGCGAATGCCAATCGGCAGATTCCGGGTTCAAATCCCCGGTAGGGCACTATCGGATTTTTTCGACTCATCGGATTGGCTCAGAGTCTGGATATGTACTATGTATTATTATTATTATTATTATTATCTTTTCGAGGATTACAGGCGTGATTTATTCATAATAATTGTAAGTAGGTATATAAGCATAATCAGTCAAATAACAGCCATATGTAAAGTAGTAGTAGTAGTAAACGAATCCGTACGAACAAGAATCAATCAAAACCATTGGAATCTGAATTTGTTGTTTTATTGACGTACTTGTAAAAGTTTAAATAGAGGCTGGTACTCGTAGGTATTTATATACATATGAGTTTAGAGTCCTTTGTTGGTAAGATTTTAAATGTTAGTAAAAGAATAAGTAAATAAAAAATAAAAGAATAAGTAAATATTGAATTTATTTCAAAAAATTTTGTTGCAAATAATTTGTAAGTCAACAAGAATATATTCGTTCTAGATTTTTGTGTATTACTTATTCTAAGATTCGATTCACTTGCAGTCAATGCCCTAAATACTTTTATAATTCCGTTACTCATAACAGTTAGATAATTCTACAACCAGACTCTGTTTAATTTCAGCTAAAATATGATGTTTTAAACGCCGTATAAAGCTGAAAGGATCTTGAAAATAAAATAAAAACTCCGTGACAGTTTAAAATTGCATTAAACGTGGACTTCCGTTTAACCCGAGTAAGCAACAGAAGCGAAAAAGCAATACTTGTATAAAATAAATAACTTTAATCTTGATATTTCGGAAATAGAACGTTACCCTTAAATGCATTCTCGATAATTGACCAATTATTAGTTTGATAACGTTATTGTTTAATACAAAGATAGTACCGCTCCCACTAATCTTGGAAAACAATTCTTAAAATATATTATATTTTCTATCCTGCAGTTGAAATAATCCATTCGGACAACAACTACGAGCACGTTCTGCTTTTATCTGATGCTGAAGTGCAATCTAGCGAGTGCATTGGGAAACAACTGAATAAGGGCTGTGCAAGAGAAACAGAATTGTTGGAATTGTTTGGAGTTGCACAGGGACTTAAATTTGCTGTTTGTGCGCTCAAAATAGTTTAGTTTAACAAAAATCATTATTAAACATCAGCAGAATGTAAAAACAAAATGAACATAACAATAACTTATTATGTTAACCTAAAAAAAATATTATAATGACTCTTTTGCCATGACAAAATATTATTGAATATGTTTACGAAATATTTATAATGATAGAAATAAAAATGTAAGGACGAACTATGCTTTATGTAAAAGAGAGTAGTGGTGTAAAAAATAGAAAAGGCATGTTCTAATGGTTCGGAAATATTGGGAGAATGTCTGATGAAATGATGAGAAAGCAGATGTATGATGCGAATATGGATAGACGCAGATGTCGAGGGAGGCCAAGGTCTTCAGTAATTAAAACCGATAATATCTTCTGTAAGAAAGAAAACATAAAAATTACAATAATCTAAACTTATTCGTCTTACAAGGCTAGAACTAGTGTTTTGAAGAAAAATTCAAGTCTTAAATATCATTCTGCAACAATAGACATATTGAATGATAAAGTATTCTGAAACTGTCGCTGTGAAAGGAAGCGAATGAAAAATTGGCCGTAACAGTTTTTACAGAAGCTGTTTTGGTACCTTCGTATACAATGAATACGGTTTGTATAGCGTGCATTGTTTATTTCAGTGCTTTATATACCTATTCGGAGAAATTGTTCGAAAATGTTCCATCATTATGAAAAATATTTTATTTTCATCTTATACATCCTTCAAGCATACATAATCATATTATGTAGAACAGATTCTGAAGTTCGAATTCCATTGGCATTTCGAGTTGGACTTCAATTCGGATTGATATATGAATGAAAAATTTAAATGTTAGTTGAAGTCGAAATGTAAATTATTATTCTGTAAATAATTTATCTCATAACTTGTGTGCTTTACTTCTATATTTGCTCATGAACCACGGCATAGGTAGTCTTAGGGTGGGATCTCAAAAAAAATGTTCCTATATTCATGTAGGTACATCACAAATTACTTTCTTAATTCAATTAAATCTTACGAAGTATTTTTCATTACAAAAATTACTTTAATCAGAGAGGAGGAAATAAAGTGAAACCCAGATACGGTTAGAGGGAGATTAATCCCGAGCAAATAAGTTATTGCCGCTCATGAACATATTAAATATTAAAATAAAGTACTCAATAAAATTCTTGGAAAAGCGTCTCGTATACAATTATCACGATAAAAATAAAATTGTATTAATAATTTTATTACTCATAAATTATATCATTTTGTACAAGAAATTGTGACTGCCTGAGATTTCGTCTGGATCCTCGTAATAATTGCCAAGTGTGCTCCTTTTTGAGGGCTGTTAAAAGCTCTTCAATATAATACCGTCAGCGAATTGCCATGAAAAAGGTCCCAAGTGGAGTGTAACATTGTCTTTTTTTATGTAATACGTATAATCTTTTCCATCGAAGAAACGAAAAAAGATCAGATTATGCTGATAATCTCTGTAAACGCAACGTAATCATATTGTGTTCTCTCATGATGTATACTTAAGATCGCAAGATAGCTTCCGTGATCACTTATCTTATATGTACCTTACATCGAGGTAACGTGCACTATTTTATGTGTCTGCCAAGGTGAGAAGAACTAGATGCAATCGTACCCCCACATCTATTTCTCTGATTGGACTCAATAGTCTGCTAACTTGCATTTCGACTACGTGGTGATTATAGGACTCTCATTCTGGGAAGAGACTCGTGTACAACCGTTAAATGATAAAACGGTTGATAATGATGATTTAATGAATGTAATATTTAGAGAATATAACATTTATAACATCACGTAATCCCCGAAGAGGTAGGCAGAGGAGTGTAGTACACTCCCATGACATAGGTACCAGTTACGTTTACGCACACATATTTAGGCACACACACGCTTCGGTTAACGGTAACGTTCGAATTGTTCTAAAGGCGCCAACATAATTATGGATAACTTGTGGCGTTTTGAGACGAACCTCTTCTTTTCTGGATAACGAATTTTAGTTTGTTTTTATTATTTTATCAGGGCAATATACAATATCACGTGTAAACAATTGTTTTTATAATAGTTTTCAAAGTAAAAATTGCCCTAAACATATGTATGTTACGGCATGCTTCGTGGACACGTTTCATTTAAACGTAACAAAAATAAAATTATTTTTAAATGTGAACAATTTGTAAAATATATTAGTAAAATAACAAGTTTTTTTATATGTTCGTGTTGTATCCAAGAATTTCAAGAATGTGGTGTATCCAAGAATTTCACCACACAGATCATCTGTGTGGGTTTGAAATATGAGGAGTTAAATTAATGTGTTTTATCTAAACGGGATGGGAAGGAGGATATAATTGTGTAAGCCACTTTATATGAATAAATAAGTCGTGATGTATGTTATGGTGAGGTGAGTTTCATTTCAGAGAAGTTCATTTTTAGATCCAGATCTAATTAATACGAATATCCCACTGATAGACTTTGCTAGTATCGCCCTGTCTTCATTCCAAACAGCTAAATGTTGTTTACGTGAAGGTAATTTAGGAATTGAACCTTATTCTGCACTCATTTTCACTCATGAAATGAAAGAATACGTAACATCACGTCTAAAAACTGTAATATCTCACCCAAAATACTGTTAAAAAATTAATGTATGTCATAAAATTTATGAATATTTCGTTTTAGTTTTGTCTTATCTATTGGTTTTTCCATTAGATTTACTAAAAAGAAGTAATAAATAATATTTAAATTTTTAAAGAAAATTAATTATAAGTGGCAATAGCCTCACCATCTTTTCCATAGTAGGACGTAAACGTATCTGGTGAAACATGGGAATGTATTATATTCCTTTGCATCGGGGATTATAAGCGTCAAGTTATGTTTATGTAATAAAATGTATATGATATATGAATAAAGTACATAATAAATGTTTAGGTTTTTATACTTTAATATTTTAATTAGGGAGGGTAATTTGAGTAAGAGAGTAATTTCCTAGAGAAAACTGGAAAGGAATAAAACAAAATTTTATTGCACCTCAATCTGCTTCGATGCCGTTATGAAAGCCGTAACGAGTTCAACAGTTTACGGGTACTTTATTTAATTAATACGCTACCTGACTCTTGTATGGAACTTTAGAATTTATATAAATATAATATGTTACATAAACACAGGTGTTACATAAACACATATGTTACATAAACACACACACATATAAATATAATATTATATGTTACAAAAACATAAATATAATATGTTACATATACAGGTGAAAATTAGGCAAAAAAATGTTATTACTCAATCCTTTTAAGCTTCTTTTTCATAAAGTAATCAATGTTAAAGCCTATCGTAAACGTTGAGAGCAATTTGTTACATTCTGACACTAGAATTGCTTTGTGTTCTACCACTACCTACAGTAGTAGTCAGAAAGTCATGTTGGTGAGAGTGATCACGATGGAACTAATGTAATACTTACCTCTTGTAAATAAGTCAATTGTTAATTGTTAATAGGGGCAATGTAAGCCAAAAATAAATGAATTCTTTCTTTCTTTCTTTAATAAGCGGTACTAATAGCCTTATTGACAAATGTATTATTTGTTGCCCGTGTCGTTGGTCGAGTCGCGAGAACGATTGCTGATTGCGAGGTCCTGGGTTCAAATCCTAGTGAATTTTTCTAACTTAGATTTTCTAGTAGTGGCTCGGAATGTGGATTAGTACCCCATGTAAGTCAATAAATTCAGCCCCTATTCCGTAGTGGATCCTAACCGTAACTGGTGAATCGTGGGACTGGTCTAAACTCATCTGCCTACCTCTTCGGGGATTACACGCGTAATGTAAGGTTATAAGTAAATACTCATTTACCTATATGTTACTACATATCACATAAATGTCGAACATATGGTAAGTGTAGGAAAGAGGAGTCGTTGTAAAAACCTCATGACATTAATTCGTAATGAAACTCTACACTGGAAGCCATATCAGCGGGGAACAAAAAACCTTGTTTCTACAGTTTAACTACATACATGGTTCGGTTTGAATATAACGGTTATTTTTGTAGGCATGTATGTAAATAATATAAAATACTATATACTTGTCATAACAGTTCATATACAGTAGTTAAATATATCTCCAAATAGGGTTATGCTCTAAACAACTCATCGAATTGTTCATCGTGACTTATATTATTAAACCATTATTAAACCAATTAAATAACGTCCATATACATTTTAGTACCAAGCGTTTCGGCCCTGACTATACTGCAATCGTCAGGAGTTTAAAGAACCTCGTTGAGGTCGACGACTTTCCTGAAAAGTTTAACTCTACGGCTGTCTTAATAACATACGTGAATGAAGTCTGTACATAATTCAAAAAGTAACATCACGTCTGTAATCCCCGAAGAGGTAGGCAGAGGAATGTAGCACATTCCCACGTTTCACCAGTTACTTTTAAGTCCC
>DWDV01000076.1:0-22712 GCA_018245615.1 Mimoniades ocyalus | reverse complement strand
CGCATCGTAACGTTTAGCAAGACCCCCCCCCCCCCCTAATTGCGTTACGTATTACTTGAACGCTCCCTTAGCCTATATCTGGCTAACCGTTTAGTTTAAAGGATCTGTTAACATCTTTCTAGGAGCCTTATGTCACGGCATGAGAATATCATGGAATCTTTTTAACTCCGCTTATTCTAAGAGGAGATCCATTTCCGACAGTTAACAATAAATGGGTTGGAAAAAAAATATTTTTTTTTCCAACTTTTGACTTTTATTTTATACATATACAAAAAACTTGTTGGACAAACAAAATTGTATATAGTGTACGGACTAAGAATCGGATCACATTAGAATTTTTTGATATTGCTGCGTTGTTCTGAATGTATTCTGTTACAGCTAAAGTAGCGTGACTGTCCCGGAACCGAGGGACGGCGGTCTAGTAAGTGTCCTCTGAAGAAATGAGGTGTTATATACATATAATATGGTTCGTACTAATATGTTACTAAAATTGCCAGGGAAAATAAAATAAAGGTTGCTGTGAATTCAGAACATAGGTAGGTACCGATGATAAAAACATACCATCGAAACTTACCTATATTATGAAGTCTAGAAATATCTGAAGAAGTAGAATGAGACTTCATCATACAATACTTCGTATTATATCATCGTCGACTCTAATTCATCATTAATAAACAAATATGTTTCAGACGAATAACATATGATTAGGAACAATTTATATCTTGTTCTTTACGTTTATTGTGGTATCATCTGCTTCAGTGATGACGAATGTTTATTTAATTTATGGTTTAGTTTCAGTTTCATTTCATAATAGGTAGATATTGAGAATTTATTCATTTTTATTAACTGACACATGCATTATTTTCATGATAAATTACTTACATCGTACAAAATACTGTAAGGGATAAAGCCATAAATAATATACAAAACTATTGTAGAACATATCGGATGTACGTCGCAAATTAATTTCGGGGTAGATAAGGACCCCGGATGTGAAATTTAATTTTAGCGATCACACCCACCGTTAAGGGTTTGTTACAAGGAAATGTGTTCACTAGAAACTTTATTGTTTGCGTCGCATAGATATATTGAAAATAATATGTGATGTGCGTACGAGATAAATGGTTAAATTCTATGTCGTGTCGAGGTAAATTAATGTGTGAGATAGAAAGAGTGATGTAATTGTTGTGTACGAAAAGCAGATCACATATGCAAAGTATAATTATGTCGACAGTATGCTAGTATTATTAATAAGTGTACGAAGTGTTGGTTTTTTGATTATGTCTCACAAACGGTAGATGTTCATTTAACGGTAGATGTATTTCTATCTAAAGTTATTAGCACGACATGAAATGTAAAGAGCTGGTCATAAGTTTTTAGTATATTCACTCATCTGTAATAGACCATTGCAACGTGAATATTCAGTGTTATATCATATAAGTTAACCTCTTTTACTTCTTTTGCTTTGCATAACAATTTCCTATTGGTACATCATTTCAAGAAATTCGTCTAAATGACATCTTATTTTTTATTTTCATTTTCTCAGTTGAATAATTACGAGAACTGTATAAATTATATATAAAAATGTTTTTTATGAATCTCATATAATAGGTATTGTTTGCTAAATGAAAGCTATAAATATATAGACATCGAAAGCAATAAAAACAGAAATGAGAGCTAAGAACATAACAAACACTAGAAACTATTATAGAAGAAGCTATAAAAATTCAATGCGGTGCAGTGAAAACCGTTAAAAAACTTCCGTGCTTAAAGCTAACATAGCTATTACATAACAAAGTATAAAGTTTCGACTCAAAATACTGGTGCAATGTCGTAAAAGAAAAATATCTAGCGTCAATGTCCGGACGAAAGATTTCTTAAAACAGCGCCATCTATCGTCGGTAATAGCGCGTTTTGACGTAAACTGCGTCGAACGTTACAAACAGCGGTGTTTGCGACCCATTTTAGCGTTTTAGGGTTATCCCATAAATCAAAACATTTTGTGTTCACATATTTAATTTAGTTTTTTTTTCAAAAAATGAACGATGGTGTAATGCAAAATAACACAACTTTAAATTCGATGCATATATGTCTTAAGTTGCAATTGAAACATGTGAAATAGTCGTTGAAGAAAGTGGAACGTAAATTCACGCCTGTAATTCCCGAAGGGGTAGGCAGAGGAATGCAGAACACTCCATAGTGCAGAACATAGAAAGTGGAAACATGAGGAAAAAATTATCATGTTTCAAATAAATAAAAAATAAAATAAAAATGTTACCATCGACATAAAAATAATTGACACATGAAAATGATGTAATTTTTAATATGATGACGTTATAGAAATTATATGTATAATTATAGGAAGTGAATGTTTAGACATGTCCCGTGATATTATTATAAGGCATGAAACCGGCATTTCTGTAACTCACATATAGCATTTGCAAATTACGTTAGCAGTGTTAGCACGGTATTTGAAGTCGGAACAACTATGGAAAGGTAAGTATATTTAATAGTAACTCATGATTGCGTTATGTCAAATATATGATGACTGACCTGATCATATTAACAGAGCCGTAATTCGATGAAATATTGAAAAAAATTCATTTAGTGACAATATTTTTGTTAAGCTACAATCAAGATTTGAACTACAGTTGTAAAATCAATATTGAATTTTTTTCCGGATTATTTAAAAAAGTCATGGGGCTTTTCTATGAAACTAAACAGGCTGCTTTCTTTCAATGCTGGCAAAACATTTGCAACTCTTCAGGCGCTGGTGACCATCAGATGGACCACTAGTGTTTGCCAGGTTAAATAGAACAGTATTATAAACGCTGCGACTATATACGTAAATCGTAAACGTATTATGAGTTATGTTACAAAGATTTAAATGGATATACATACATCAATGTATAGGTGAAACATTTATATATAGATATAAATAAATTCGGATTAACAAAGTAAAACCAATCTCATAAAAGCACAGACGAGTCGTATTTCACTCTCTCAGAGCGGATCCGCCATTTTCCCTAGAGTATTTTAAATTCGGTAAGTTTTATATCTTCGGCAGCATCAGCGGTAAAAAGCGGATATATATCTGACTTAATGTCTCCAAGTACAATACCTTGATACCTTGTTATTGGATGAATGAAGCTATGGAACATTCTATAATATCCGTATATAGAGTTTCATGTACTCGTAATTCATAGATTTTAATTTCGAACATTCAAATTGAAATAATCTTTTTAAATACAATTTTTTTTTTGTGAGATAAGGGAAACGCTTAATTACAATTGATAATAAGTGGTTTGTAATGTAGAGCTGATTAATTTGTCAGATTTTCGCAACCCTCGTGGCTGGATGTTAAGTAGGCTCATATGCAGTTGCAATAAACGACAAAATTAAAGTATTAATTTAATATTAGGTAGATTTTTTAACTGAAATGCCATAAATTTTTAATCAATCGACTTAACATACCATTTCTTAAGTAAGAGAGATTTCTATAATAAAATACATTTCCAAAATCCATTATATATTTTGCATGAAATTTAAACTAATGAGTTTTATCATGAGTCTGACATAGCAACAATGCAGTGAAGTAATCTCACTTTTAAAACACTAACGATGTCTCTACATACAATCCACAACACCGGGCAGGAGGGCGTGGCCTCTGCACGAGACAGTGTCAAATGAGGCCTCTTTGTCACGATTGTGACCCTCATAGAGTCCTAAGTTACACGTTTCGACGTTTGTCTCTACCGTCACGTGATTCGGGCTGTTCCAGAGTCGCATTATGGCATGTTATTAATATGTATTTTATAAAAGTCGTTTATGAAACTAAATAGATGTTAAAATACATGATCAGGCCTAGTATAATCATTATGATTTTTTCACACAGCCCTAAATAATACAGGAAAGTTTTGATTCTGATTGCTAAATATCATTGCCAATAGCAGTTAAGACAATTCAAGATAATGATTAGAATCAATACTAAAATACAACAGCATTATGTTAAGCGACACGCTTACCACAAACGGTTTTCAAACAACATTACTTGCACATGTTTTGTTCTGGCACATGCCATTGTTCATCAAAATGGACTTTCATATTATGTTATATATGAAAAATAACTACAAAGCTATGTAAATGAAACCTAAATATACATAACAAGTTAAACATAAGCAATGAGCACAAGAAATAACTGAGTGCAACAAAAAAAAATGCAAACTACAATTAATATGAATTAATACGATTTATTGAAAAACATCACAGAGATTATTGAATAATACAAAAACAAACTGATGAAAACTACAATCGTTTATTAATAACGCAACACAACCAAGAAAATCTTTCTATACGATTTCTCGGAAAAAAGAATAGACGTACAACGACAAAACTACAGAACAACATCTACGACTAAGATCACAACAGCATTGTTGAACTACAACAGTAGCAGCGCGACAACAGTTATCATACAACGGTCCTCACCTCGTAGCCCTGTTTGATGGCCATGGCGCCCCGTGGCCGAGACCACGCGGCGTATTCCAGGCCATCTTTTTGTTGGCAGTGCTGTTGGACAAAGACAAATCCAGTTTAGTATAGATGTACCTCAAATAGTTGCGTTAGTCCGCCAGTTCAGACCTGGCCAGCGAACCTAACTATAGCCTTAACTAATAGGGGAAAGGTAAAGGTAATGGTGAAGGGTTGATGGTGGTAAAATATAGACACACACAGCACACCTTACAGTTTTTCCATATACTCTAAGGCTTCTTTTCTTCTAATTTGCACTTGAACTGTCGGAACAAACTTTGGCCTTAATCTTTTGCATTCGGTGAACATATCAGTGTCCAACATTGCTTGTCCAATATGAAGGATTGTCGAAAACTAAAATTAGTGTTTAGTCTGATGTAAAATTAGGTAGAGCTTCTGTTACGGTGACCAGGTCGGTGATACATATGTACTATGTATTCTTTCAAATACCGTTCCAGTGATCGAGTTGCAAACTCATTTCGCCTTAGGCCGATTAGTCAAGTACATTCTTGACCTGCTTAAGTTGTGGACAGATTTAGGACTGGAAGGAAAAAAATGGAATCAACCGCTAATACAGTGAAGTTTTTCCTTAGGTAAGCATTTCTTTTCTTTTTACAATAATACACGAGAATGTTACCTAAGTTCAGAATACACTATTTATAAGTAACATGAAAATCGCTGAAAAGCATTGAAAAATACACGTAATCTTAAGAACCAAGCACAATGGCCATAATTCTCTATTATTGAGGATTTCTAATGCCGTATACGCCGTTAGTATAGTAGAGTATAACAGTTATATGTATGTAGGAAAAACGATTTTTATATCCATGACCCGGCTAACATATAAAATGTTAGTCCTAAACTCGTCTGCTGTCTCCCTCTGCCGCGCCTAGTGTGAGCGGAATAGGTGTATGCACGTGTGACGCGCGGGACGTGTGTATGTGGGACGGGTGGAAAATGTTTGGAGGTATGGAGTCGACTTTAGTACATTTAGTTTAAGGAATTTCCTTTGTGCTGCTTGTTTTAGAAAAACGTTAATAGACTTATAATACATTCACTTTGGTAGTAACAAAAAAGTCTATGATTATATCGCTTCAGAAAATAAGATGATATAATAATTGAATTTTTTTCATCACATATGTCCATACTAAGGGTATAATACGTCTAATATTATACATATGTTACAATGTGAAAAGTATGAATTATTTACTAGTAGTCTAAACGAAAGATAAATATTAATTCTATTATGCATGATACAACAAGTATAATTTTCGAATTTTTGTTTAGTATTTTGAATGTTGCTTCAATAAATTATGAATATTCCCATTACAAAAGTATCGGATACATAATTGAAATTATATTAAACAATAACACAATTATTACAACACAATCCGCTCCATACATCTCGCTGTTCCCAAGAAAACTCAGCGACATGAGTATTTTTCTTAACTTCTTTGTGTGTGCTCTATTCGTGTGTGCTCACACACACATCGACCGGACGCGTATGTGTGCGTGTACGTCTTGGGTAGTAAAATATTATGCTGTCGGGTCTAAAATAACATTGTATAGATAATCAATAACAGAACATTTTTATGTCCGATACCGAATTGCTTGCTTGGGGAAGGTTCGGATGGCTTACAGGGCGTTGTATAACCATAAAGAATCTCCTATAGATGTATATTTCGCTTAATATTCATGGGCTTTATATCAAACTAGTCAAAAGTGGAATTGAATTATACAAATTAAGTTTAGCCAACTCTATTTGAGTTAGTAGTCTTAACATAAATATATGTTTACGTACAACTAAAAGATATTAGATAAGATTATCTATACGCGAATATTTTTATATTCCGGTATAAATATTTATGTTTCTTTCTTTGCAAGGTTCCTCAAAACGATGCTCCAGGAGTCGTTTCTGTTTAGCAACGAATATTTTTGTCGGATCCCATTATTTAAAGGCTTCTTACTCGTAACTGACAATTAAAATATGCGAGGTTTCCACCGTACATTGTAATTGAACTCCTTTTTATTTAATCCCAAAGCTCATGTTATGTATCGAGATCCGTCTGAATTTAATTTCTATGAAACTACCAAATACTTTGTCCTCAGTACATTGTTCTTGGGTTTCACTATGAGTTATTCTTTACCAATGCGCGTGTTGTGTCACATTTATTTTGAAATTATCTGTTACTTGTACACGATTTAAAAACTATAGTTAGAAATATATGTAGTGTTCACTTGTTTTTACAGCTTATTTTGATTATTGTTTAAACGTATAGATTAGCGGATTTATTGTGCCATAACTAAGTAAGAAGATAGAAAATTTCTATAATTTTATTGCAATTTATACCCCATTAGCATCGTCGTAACATTCACACTCCGAATTAATACTATATGCTAATCGGCAGCTTCCCCAAGTCCGTCAGAACCGCATCAATACCGACACATCCGTCACCGTCCGACGCAGTTACGCCCCGTCGTAGTGAGATTAGGGGTGATTGGCTACGGCTATTTGGGGAATTATTTGGTTTGTTGAGCGAAAAATATTTTTAATGCGTCTTACGAAAAACTGCTTTGGGGTATCAAAATAATATACTATTTGATTTCGATTCATTAGTATCACTTATGATTTGTTTATTTGGCGTTAAATTAACCGTTTACTGTATTGGATATATTTTTGTTCAGGATGCTCTGAAGATCTCAAACCATTCCAAAGATTATAAAGAGGTTTAACTATTGGTATATAATCAGAAGTAAGACCATTCAGTGCGTCTTTTGGAATTTTGCGCATGACTACTCCATTCATGGTCACTTTCTTGGTAGGTGATCGCTAGCACGCAAGTGTACTTCGGAGGTATGATGACCTTGGCATGATGGCAATGAAAACCAAACTAACGCAATGATTCAACACAAAATTAACCAAAGCTCATTTCTGGGACATAAAACATGTTTTAGTCAGTAAGCCAAATGACATAATGACTTACTGTTGTAGCAGTATGCCAAAGCTTAGAACCTTTTGTGATTGCTGGCAAAGATTTAAGCGATCGTTAATCAGACATTTGTATCGATAATCAACTTTCCTGGAAGAAAACTATAAGGATATAATGCCTCGGGATACCTCCCACACAACATCACAATCTTTATTAGACACAATTACTACAATCTGTATAACAAATATTATTACAAATATCATCCAGTTACAGTAGGAGTGTACAACACTCCTCTGCGTACCTTTTCGGGGATTACAGCCACGATGTTACCTTGAAGCTTAGCGTGCGCTATGACACATCTTTCTTCCCTATAACATAGAAGTAGTGAAGTCGAGCCCAAGTCGCTGAATGATGATTAAATGGTAGTGGCGGGAGGGGCATCCGAACTCAATTTGCGGCGCTCGTCCATTTGTCACGTCGCCGGAAGTGGCAGATAATCTCAGTGGAACCTGCGGTGTGGATTTGGGAATGTGTGTTGGATTCAGAGCGTCACGAAGTTCGGACGATGCTGTCATTATTGTTCATTTATTTTGGCTAACAAAATTGTTAAACGAGTAGAAGTACAACTTAATAATCATGTGGAGTAATGATCAGATTCTGGTCTATTTTTTGGTGCGGGATTCTCGTTAGTTATAGCAGGTGAAGGAGTTATTTCAACTTGAAATGTCGAACGTGTATATCGTTCACATAGAGAAATAGCACCGCCGCGTGTATTTCTGCTACGAAGCGACTGTTATTAAAGCAGTTCATCAGACAGTGTTTTAGTCTGAAGGGTGTGGTTGTGTCCCTGTGCGTACTAATTATGATCATCTCAATCGTCATCACTAACAATATATTTGTGGCCAGCGTAGAATAAGACTAATACTATTATGAGGTGCACGTACATATATCCATATGTACTAAATAGGCTAATTTCACTAAGAGTTGTAATCCTAGAATCCTATTGACAATTAACACAGTCTATACCACAGTCTTATAACCAACTAACACTTGCTGAAATGATTAATCCTATTAAAACAATCTTATTGGAGGGACCTTGCAGATGTTCATTTGTTTCAGAATTAAAGAAAAATGTTCTCAGCTTCAGAATTAATGGAAAATGTTCTCTAAATGCGTGTAAAATCTACCAACCCGCACTTGGTCAGCGTCGCAAATAATGACCTTAGAGTCGTGTTCCAACAGGGGAACGATCCAAGGGTTGAAAAAAAATACATAAGACACTGTAAAATGTGCCGTTATTTACTATTCTTTACTACATAATATCTGATATTATTTAACCTGTGGAACAAACAGTTCTGATTCAGCACCGGGAATATCACGGGATGTAAGCCGGCGCCGCGCGCCGGTGTGGCTGGCCTGGATGTACACTTTAAACTCCGCGTTTTGAAGGGGCGTTTGTTTGTGAGGAGATATCTTTGTTTGAATCGTGTATTACTCATGTTTAGTCGAATTGTTGGAATGTCATAATATTACCGTAGTTGTATGTGATACGAGTATGGGCTTAGTTGATAAATGTAGGTAATAACATTGGTGGTTTCAGGCGCCGTTGTTCTTGAATGTGGCGTAAGCGATTCTAATTCTGGAAGGAGACCCATGTTCTATCCATAAGTACATATTAAGTGATATTTTGAATGATGATTGAATAATTTAACTAATTAAATAATTTAGATTTATTTAAGCTGATTATTGTGAAAAAAATTATAGCTAAATTTATTAGGTTTGTTTTCCTCAGGTACCTAGTAGAAGTTTTATCTAACAATTTTCAATAAGTATTTGAATTGTTAAAATTCCGTTGACATGTGTTTAACACTAAACATTGTCTAGTTTTACATTTACGTCATTGTAAAATCCAGTTTAATTAAATTAAATTGAATAGAGTTTTAAAATTTAATGAAATAGTTTCCTTTTCGTATATCTATTTTATTGTCGAAAGACCATTTCTGCCAATCGTTCCATGTAACGATAAAAAAGTATGAGAGGCATCTCATTTCTATCCGGGGCTATCCGGATGTTCATGAAATGTTAACGGGCTGGTGAACCAAAACTTTATTGTTTTATATATTTTTATTTCATAATAAATAAATAAAGTTTAATTTTCAACTACAAAAAGCCTTTTTTACATATAACCAACATTTTCACCGGGATTGCAATCATAGGATATTACAGAAATATACAATGATCTTATAATAACATTTAGATCATCAAAATTATGTCGACACAATTCAAGAATTACAGGCAGGCAAATAAAAAAAATATTTCGACATTTAAAGTGAGGCGTTCACGTATAAAGCTTGCAATCACGTCCGCGTCGGATAACGATCGGGTGACATTGACGGATATCCGCGGCGCAGATTATATCCGGCGGCGCCCCGCGCGGATACCCGGGCGACGTACACTACGGTTGACTTGGCTATTGATAGCTCGAGACATAGAAAGACATTTCAAGGGTGACTCTTCGTAAGCGAGTGTATTTCACTAATTCATCTGGCTCAATATTTTTTTTACTTTTGAATCTTAATTAAAATATTAGACGGTCTAGGTCCTAGACTTAAAACGTTACTTGGTCTAGGTCCTTGGCTAACTAATGTATTGATTAAGATTGAAAAGGAAAAAAAATGATCCAGATGAATGAGTGAATTACACTCGCTTTGGAAGAATCACCCTCAAGCACTATTTCGGTTTAACGAATCCTAAATTCTTAAATAACATAGTATATTGTACACTTAAAATGAGAATCTTCACAGATAAATTAATGAAGTGTTAATAGCAACAAACTATTTACTGGTGCGGTTGTAGATTAAGTTTTTTTAAAGTTATATGCAACAATGTGATGTTAAAACTGGAAAGATAAATACTTTGTACGTATTTACGTATGCAGTATACGGAGAAATGAAGTATAAATTCAAATTCAAATGCAAATATCATTTATTCAAAATTAGTTCATTACAACACTTTTTGTATGTCAAGATGAAACTACCACCGCTTCGGAAAATGCCTCGCTATGGAGAAGAAGCGGCGAAAGTAACTCCATAGGTCGAATCGAATCTTTCCGGCGAACGCAGTACAGATTTTAGTCATCAAGAAAATGTCAATTGCCAGAAAATGCCAATTGGCATTAAGTCCGCCCTTTGTTAACTACAATAAAGGATAAATAAATTAATAAATAATGATCAACACTAAAATGTGCAGGATTCTATAGGTATTCCTTTAAAGTTTCAGATAACGATCCTTATTCATAACACATACATGATCTGTAAAGAGGTGCGCTCCAGGATTCGAATCCAAACTCCTCAGGAGGCTGAATTGTAAGCTACTGGGCAGAATGTGATGCCATTTGGCAAAACCAATTGAGCTTCCCCACTATAATTAGCGGGCCGCATCCCCGAAGCGCGCGTGTTCGATCACGACACGCGGTATTAGCGATGAGTCGCCAAGACGCGCGCCAAGATGGATGGCTGCGTGGGCGGGACGGTGCGGCCTCGCTACACGCTTTTGTAAACTTTAATACCGCGCATGAACAAAACTTTACTTAGTGACACACATTAACAAAAAACATTTACATGGACAAAAAGATATACTTGAAGAACACCAGTCACACGAAATATGTGTTTTTTTTTATTTGAAAACTGATTTAGAAAATAGAAAAATGTATATAACTAAAGTTGCTTGCCGGCTTGTATAATTGATGCAACGTAGGCTTGTATTTAATTCCTTTGCCTACCTCTTCGAGGATTGTTGGTTTAATGTTAGGTTTTCTGTGACATATTCGAACCCCAGACTTCTAAGATCAGCGGCTGATATCTGAATCACTACGGTATTTTATTTACAAATTATAAAAGTTACGAATATAAAAATAAAACGTAGGACTACAAAATGTTCACTATCCAGTCGTCAATGCAGCTCGCAACACATCACCGTAGCGAGCCCGCGCGTAGCGTAGGTAATTATTAGGTAGCATTTTCTGAGCAATTGGTTGTTTATTGTTTGTTCCCACTCACGCTAATGATCTGCCTTCGTAACGATGTGCGCGCCTCTCTGTCACTCGTCTACGGTTAGAGCGAGACGGACGCAGATATACGGTGCATCCACGGAAACGTAGGGAGTGTAATTGAAAGATGTTTTGGGTATAGCAAAAGAAAATGGAAGATACACTCTAGCGTAATATAAAATTGCTTATTTATAATATCACTCGTTAAAGTAGTTTTATAAGGTAATGGTTTTCACGGTAATGGTTGGCACATCGGAATTTGAATCGAATTAAAGGTTTTGTCCACTTATCATAAGGTATAATATCTTTCGCTGTTTGCTGGGTTATATATACAAAAAGATAGTGTTAATGAAGAAATTAATCTAAAGTCTGAACTGCAACCTCGTTGATTTGATCAATCGATACAAACTGTAGGGCACTGCCCCACGCTTGTTTGCGAAATTACAACGTAATGAACACATAAAGCCCACTTCACTCGAGTAAATTCCCAAAAAGCTTCACATACTCTACACAGAGAGGCAAAACGCTATCGAGTTTAAAAACTATAAGCTCCTGTAGAACTTAATCCCCATTTAAACCCTTGACTATCGGAGGTACGCCATTATTTTAAGCTTTAAATGGAAAATAATGCGAAGCGACAAATCTTCTTAAGTTTTTTTTTCTTTGAGTTTTTTTTTTCAAAAGAACACCGATGACAAATGCGTTTAGAAAAAAACTATGTAGCGGTTAGATAACCCTTCGGCTTTGAAATTATGTTGTCGGCATGAGAATTGTATAAGATGGGTGTCAATATACTACGACTGAGACTTTTTGATCGTATAAAATATTGTTAGTCGAACTATGTCTAGTTGCTTTGAAAATCAGATTAAATTATTACGGCATATATTTAAACAATTAAAATGAAAATATATTTAAAATAATATATTTAAAAGTATATTTAAAATGAAAATATTAGAATATTTTAATGAAATAACATTTTACACTTAACATAGTTTTATATGTTAAGTGTAAAATGTTATTTCATTAAAATATTCTAATATTTTCATTTTAAAACTTCGTATTTACGAGTACCTAATCTCTAATGCCTCTTTTCCTACGCCGAACATATCTTGACAGTCCAGGTAGCCGTAGAACTAAAGAAATTTATATACTAGAGTTAATCTCACTTTACAGAAGGAACGTACTTAAAACCGGTTAATACCGGAATAATCTAGCAAGCGCTCGTTTTACATAAACGATTTACGCAATTGACTGTGCAATTCCCAAACCAATTGTAAAGGATCAAGATTTCTAAGTCTCTTTCATTCACCGTTTCACCTCATAAGGTAGCGTAAGACCCTTTAGCTATTCCAAAGGGTTTTTTAGATTTATATCTGCAATAATACAATACATAATGTCTGGTTATGGACTTCAGTTTTGTCATTATATCACAATATTGTATCGACATCTTATTTATCGGCTATTCGACACCAGTCAGATGGATATCGTGTGTTGATTGCAAACATGAGTTATAGCGAAGTTTGGTGGATGCAACCCTATTTATCCAACTCTTAGCTAAGGGTGTCATCCCCAACCAGTGATCCTGGATGTTTACTCCACCACGCTGCTTTTCGTATCCCATAGCGTATGTATTTATATATATGTATGTGCTGCTGTGGCTGCGAATAAAGTTAGTTTCTTCCTTTCTTTCCTTCTACGTAAGAGTTTGATTGTATTTTATATGTATTGTATACAAAGTCTATGATCTTATCTAATAATAACGACCCAATTTGACTGAATGAGTCGCTGAACAATTTGAATGCATTTTATTGAGAAACGGTTGGTAGATTATATATGGTTTAGACAATATTATGAAGAGTTGTGAAGTATGTTGGTTGGCAAATATCCTTTGATTTCAAAACGCACATAATTTTGTATACAAGGATGTACGCGCTAGGATTTGAACTCAGGAACACCAAAGCCGGAGACTGGAATCTAAACTGCTAAGCTGTGATGGTTTTTTTTTTTTAAATTATAATGCATTTTGAATAAACATGTAGTAATAGCGATGAAGGTGTTAGTATGTAGAACTACGTGGTTACAATATGTCCCAAGTGTGTTGTAGACTAAGTCAGGGCAGCAAGCGATGCCGTGATTGTGAGAACGGACGACGCCAGGACGCTTTACAACAGTTAGCAACTAAGGGGAGTTCTTACTTGTTTCGTTCTTATTACTTCTTTGTTTCCAGTTGTGATGAACCTGTGGGGCAGTTGTAATGTCGCGTTGACCGCAGGGTGCATGATATTATTATTTGATATTTCAAATGTGGTTGCAATTGCAGATTGCAAAGTAAATATGTTTTGTAATTGATCGAATTCGCAGATTTCGAGCGTGTTTGAGATTTATTATCACTTTACATAAATTTTTATAATGTTTTCTCAGTCGTATAAATTCTGCCAACTTAAAATGGATCTGATATCGTCTATTTGGGAATGTTCTGCATTCCTCTGCCTACCTCTTCGGTGATTACAGGCGTGAAGTTACGTTACGTTATGATATTGTCTATTGCCTTATTTTTTTATTATTTTGTAATGAGATTTCTAGTCAATAGTTGATTTTTAAAATAAAATTCTCATTTCGAAAATAGTAATAGATCCAACAGCTACTCGTATTTCATTGGACGTAAAAATAAAAGGGGAAAAGTGGGTATATAACATTTCTCTGCCAACCTCTTCGGGAAATACAGAGGTGATGTTACGAGTATGATTACATTTAAGGTACATATATGTTGACTGCGTCGTTGGTCGTGTTGATTGTAGCTGCGACTGTCGATCGGGAGGTCCTGGGTTCAATTCCCGGGTCGGTCGGGTCGGGTCACTACTAAATTTTTCTAATTTAGATTTTCTAGTAGTGGTTCGGAGTCTGGATATGTGCCCGGTGTATGGCAATAGGCTCACCGCCTATTCCACAGAGGGACGTAAACGTAACTGGTGAAACGTGGGAGTGTTCTACATTCTTCTGCCTATCTCTTCGGGGATTACAGGTGTGATGTTACGCTTTTACATATATGTTATTTGAAAGAGACTGTTGGTGTAAAAATGAGGATGGGCGTGCTCCGATGTTTCGGACATGTAGAGAGTTCGGCTCATAGAATAATGACAAAACAGACATGCAATGCGAACGTCGATGGACGCAGGTGGTGAGAGAGACCAGGGCTCGTCTAGTTTTACCAAATAGATCAGACACTGGCTGATGAGGGGCCAGCCAGTGCGCGTGTGAAGAAAGTGATGAATGTGGAAAAGACCTGGCTAATAGAGTTATGATGATGATGATGATGATGATGATGATGATGATGATGATGATGATAATTATAAATATATTATAAATATATTATAATTATTATATGATAATATTTGGCACTTGGTGCTCCCTGCCTAACTCCGTGAGGGACATGGCGTGAAAATATACATGGCTTGATGATGATGATAAATTAGAAAAAACAAAAAATTTTCATCACATCTCGAACAAATGACCACAAAGCAACACGCAGAAACAATTCAACATTATCGCTGACAATAAACAAGGAAATTAGGAGTAGGGTGTTCACAATTAATCCGCAGAATTAGACGCGTCCGGTGAAATCGATTAGGGCCGCAATTCGCAACGTCCTCGTCCGCCAAGATAAACATGCCAGGCTTTTTTTTCGTTACAGCAAAGACATTAAGCAAGGATGCGCGGGTGGCTATGTTGTAGTATATACTCGGACAGTCCCGTTTGAAACTAACCTTGGAATGCTGGTATGTATGTGCTGACAATTATTTTTCAAAGTTATCGTTTATGTTTTTTGATGCAATTATACTTGTTTGACATTTTGGATTTGGAATTCCGTTTTAGATAAATGGTTTTGTGTTATTATAATCACATACATCATGCCTGTAATCCCAGAAGAGGTAGGCAGAGTAATGTAAAACATTTCCACGTTACGTTACGTTTAGGTCCCATAATGGAATAGGTGGTGAGCCTATTTACATATAGTTATAAAGAACATAAAAGTATTCACATTATTTATGTAGTAACTACCAATGTTTTATTAAACAGTGCCCAAACGTAGCATATTAATAAAATTTTCAATTGTATTTGAATCAGAAACATATTAACTAATATAACAACAAACAACTTTTTGTCTGTGACAAATTGATCAATTGTGTGAAATTATCACCATCATCAGCCTAATGCAGTCCACTGCTGGACATAGGCCTGAGGGGTTATGCCCATATCTCACGATTGAAAAATAATTATTCATTATTGTTAATATAAGACAACGTAACTGAATATCTATACTTGGCCGGTGTATTAAAAAATCATGCCGCTGAAAACACGAAAACACCAAACATATTACACGTACACACATAGCACAATCAGCGACCGCGATCGCAGTGAGCACCGTAAATCCACTCATTCCCTTATCTCCCATCTTGGTCACCCTACGCGATGTCATTAGACCTCGGAGGGAGCGTCATTACGACGATGAGTAGAACGCCATTAATCTTCCCGGACCGGTCTCTCGGCTGTCAAAATTGTGGCCACCGTACGATAGATATGTGTGTACTGCGCGTTGTTTTCGGGCGGCGGGCTGCATTGAATGATATTAATATAGCTAACGACTTAGGTCAAGTGGAATTGGATTTCGGGGAGCTAATTGAAAGGTGGCGGCGCCACTGTCTTCACCCTTCCGGCCTCTGAGATTTGGAGGTAGATCTAAAACAAAACTAATGTTTTAATTTTAGTGGTACATTAATTGACTTTAATATTGAATAAATGTTACTCGTAGGTATGCTCTTTGAGTTGAAATTCGCGAGGGAGGGTGTTAATTTAGGAATACTTTATGTCATATATAAAATATTGGTTTTTTTTATAGTCCTTGATGATGACATTGGGAGATTTTCTGAACGTCGATCATATACGATTGTTCATGTAATCTCATCATACACCTGAGGGATCATAAAGATCAGTCCAGACGATTCCAGTGTGGAATACATTAGAGGCTGAAATATTTTCCGCCAATTATTATTAAATGTCCTGAAGTGCGTTGGCGGCGGTGGTGTGGAAGTTTGGTAGAGTACGCAGTAAGAAGTGAAAAGAATTGCAGTCAGCCATTATTTTAACAACGCGTAATGTCAGCTGGTGATAATAACTGACGCTTTTTTACATATTTCGTTCAGCAATCGGTAGACTGGCCAGCTGATGGTACCTGGCTACCGTCGCCTATGAAGGTTTGCAACACCTGAGGACTGACTAATGCCTTACCGGCTTAGAAAGACAGCCATCTTTGCGCTTTTATTGACGAACCCCATGTCATGGTGTTCTAGTAAATTCCAAGATGGAAGCTCAATCACAAGTGCGGTACGAATAAGTGGTCACGTGTATTGACTGCGGTCTGCCAACGAAATTTAGAAATAACAAACATTAAAACTTGTGGTAAAGTGCCAACCCTATTCTTGTATATGCCATTTTACTAACGTATTGCAAAGATTTCCTTTTTCAAAAGTTGTGTATCAAAATGATAACCTTTTCTATGTCGGCCTAGGGATAGGCCTAGGGATACGATATAGGCCTTCTCAGGTTGTCAAGTATCACGGTACAAGGTCTGTGTCATTTGACATCATACGGCAACTGTGCGAACAGTCTCAAAATATTATTATCAAATCGTAATAATATATAATAAAAATATAAAATATGTAACAAGAAAGGGTTAGGATTAATATATCTCCGTCAATATTCACAATTGTAATAATGAAACAGTAGTCGAGGGATAAACGACGAACAAAAGGAGCATCGCCTCTGGCTACCATTAAGCAAAGAGGCGTGAACGTACTGAATCATCGGAGCGTCTGAAACACCTGGCGCGAACAATAATTAACATCGTATGAAGACGTACCGGCTTGTGAAATCGTGCGTGGAGCCATACGCTCACACAGTGAAGCCGTCACTTATAAATTGTAAGGAGATTGGTGCTATTTGTATTATTATTATTAATACATGATAGCCTCATTGCTCTAGTGGTTGCAAGGATGACTGCTGAGGACAAGGTCCTGGGTTCGATTCCCGGGTCGGAAAAAGTATTATTGGCTTTTGGTTGGCTGGTTGCATGGAGTTTACGTTAGAGACCGGTGTGTGGCAGTAGGCTCGCTCCTTATTACATGGGGCGTATAACATAGTGGCGTAAAGTGGGAATACTACACTTCTCTGCCTACCCCTTCGGGAAGGCGTGATGTTGCGTTACGTTATAACATTATCGTTATATCAGTAATTTTATTCCACCTTGATTCTACACTTAATCTTTCGGTCGGAGTGTATTAATAGAGAAGCTTATAGTATTCAATTAAACCAAAATTTAAAAAAAAAAAGTAACTTCACGCCTGTAATCCCCGAAGAGGTAGGCAGAGGAATGCAGAACACTCCCACGTTTAAACCAAAATTTAATTTTTTTTTAACTATTGAATAGTTTAATAAAAGCTTACAAACTATGTTCCAGTAACATGGATGAAGGCTCTGAGTATCTTGAATGAAGATAACTACATGAGATGTTACTCAAGAGGAGCTTTACTTTATTTGAGATTGGGTACGGACAATGCACATTGCAGTGGATACAGAAAAAGACAGAGAAAACAAATAAATGTATACAAATAAGTCCAGTACAAATAAATGCACCTGATACGCATATTTTTATAGAAAAATCTAGAAATGTCATACCACGGAATAATCTAATAATATTAATTGTCATGGAAGATACCAGAAAGAATGCAATCAACATATTTATATGTTGACGAAAACGAGTGTAACATTACAAGCTATACATGTAAAATATGAACATACATAACGCCACATCTGTATATCTCTGAACGGGTAGGCAGAGATTTATAGTACTTCCATAAAATAGGGGCTTAACCTATCGTCATATACATTATTATTATTTATTGCCTGTAACCATTGTCATAGAAACATATACATAGCAACATACATAATATTACAAACGTATATAGCACGTACAAAAAGCAATGCAATGAACAGCAATATTTTAACAAAGCGATTTTGACAAACGATGGCATATTACGTCTCATTCAGGTGTAATGCGTATAATCGATTCCGATGTCCCGTAATTAAAACTGCACAGATATTTGACAGTCGGTTAGATAGCATTGTTAACTAAATCGATTCTCGACGCTCCGCTGATTGGCAATGAATCAATCGCGTGAGAATGTTTAATAACTTAAATACTTTGTGACGTGTGTTATTCATATATGTTATACAATAAAATGGGGATGTAATTAAAATTGATGATAAAGTATATTGTAATGTAACTTATTAATGATACGGAGAAAAAGAAAATATAATCACAAAAAGATGTTATTAAAATGTAAGTATTAAAGGCGAAAGTAATTTTACAAATTGAATACATTACTTATGAATAAATAATTAATATAATTATAAGTATAAAAATAAGTATGAGAATTGTTTATTAGAAAATTGAATTACACTTTAATCTTTATAAATCGTGTACTTTATTACTTGGAATGTTGAAAAACATGGAAGCAGACTACGCACTGAAAATGTAATTCGTTTGAAATGAAAGAGTGTTAAAATGCATCACATATACTGGTATAAACGTTTCACAATACAATTCATAGTCTATTACGATTATTTATACTCAATACCTTTGACATTTTATGTTAATTTTCACAGCAATAAATAAAATTTACCTATGTACCTATTAAATAAGATTAATCGTTACACTCCATTGTAACAATTAACAGTACTTTATAGGTAGTGTATTAGAAAGCAAACATTGATTGTATTATCAATGACTATATTTGTGTTGGATTTACACATTTTCTCAAAAGATTTTTAGACGGACAGGTAAACTTGTCTTTTAATACACTTTTTATTTTAATTTTGTTTTTTGATCTTCCTCACATAACTGTTTTACTATTTTTCTGCAGATACGTTACACGTTATTGGTTATCATCATCACATTTTATAATCCTTACAATTATTCTACTGTTGGTCACTGTTACAGGCTGGTAACGAACGTCAAATTATTAATTGTTTCAATCAACATTGCTGATTTTATCATAGTCTTGAAAATATGCGACAGCAATCATAACTATGACCAATATATAATGACTAGTAAGCATAATATATAAGTCAACATTCACCTCTAATTAATGTTTGCAGCGTAAAAAGATAAGTGTGGCGGTGATTGAGCTTCATTTTATTAAAATTATGCGATTAAATACAGAGGGCTCAATTATAGTTAGTGATGAACTTAACTGAAGACAATGGCAAATGCTTAAGCCCATATTCTTATAATTCGTTTCTGTCTCAGTGTAAGACCGAAACGCACATCCACGCGGCCACTATGTTAGCGCCGCGTAAAATTATTTTCGCCGGGAGTTTTTTTTGTTCCGCAAATGTCGGATTCGCCCCATCGGGTGCTCGCACAGTAGTCTTATGACTTTTTCATTTTTTTCTTCTTGTTTCTTTTTTTTGTCTTTTATTATTTCATTATTGTGCGATGCTCACGGCAGTCATCAAAATATCGTTAGCAGTCGCCTCACAATGCATATATTGGCAATTTTTTTCTCGTAACTCAAAAAGTTGACTTCTGCCGCCACCTATATCATTTTTATTGTGTTTTGATGTATCAATGCGGTATTGTAGTGCGTTTGTGTTTTTTTTACTGTCATTCTGTAGTGTGAAACGCGTTCCTTTGTTATTAAAGAAAAGATAAAAATACAATTAAGAACGGGTAAAAGATTAATTTTTTATGATGTTAAAGACACTTCGCTGGTATTGTTATAAGAGATTTACGAGATTGGTTTTTTTGTTATTTATCAACCTATTAAATTAGCGACGATGATTTTTGAAAATTGAAAAATTATGATATAATAGTCCTAGTACCTATATCCTAAGGTTACTTTTGCCAACTAACGAAAAATACCCTAAGAGTAGCTATTACCGAGTTTAAATCCAAATTAATTGTTCTTCTGTTGTCTTAACTTAACGTATGTGTTCTAAATTATATTTTAATATGTCGTTTTTTCAGGTAACAACTTTGTTTTAAAACAGGGACGGCTATTTTTCAACGATCATTTGGTCATTTCTGGCAAATTATTTGTCACGTTAGTCTGCATCGCTATTCAAAGCACGCCAGACGTTGTATAACGTGAGCACCCTTGGCAATTTTGTGTCTTTCTATGCTTCGGAGTCTTATTTTATTTTATTTTTTATTTTATTGAATTTTGAAATTTGATTGAACTGGTAATCTAAGTATGTAAGATATCTATCTTAGATTCCCAGGATCTAAGGACATGCTGCTGTAGTTAATTCCCCTGAACCCGAAAATTAGTTATTATAATTAATATTTATACCTTTGGAGTTTCTTTTGCCGTTACTTCTCTATAGCGAGGCATTTTCCGAAGCGGTGGTAGTTTCATTTTGACGCGCAAAAAGTGTTGTAATGAACCAATTTTGAATAAATGATATTTGAATTTAAATTTGAATACAGTGACTTAGCCATAGAGAAGAGATTTTTCTACACAGTTGTATGCAATGAAGAAGTAATTATTCATTATTATTGTATTAAATTCTGGTAGATTGAAACAGGCAGTAACAATGGGAAATTAATGCTTTATACAAAACGTAATAAATCATGATACAGTAATATCACATATCAGGTACTAGATTAAATTATTTGACTTTTACATTTTGTTAGCTCGCAAAGAACTATGCATGGCATAAGCAGTTTATGTAAGTATGATTATATAAATATCGGGAAATGAATATTTGTGTCACATTCAATAAACAATCACGCCTCATTACTCACGCATAACACGTTAAAGGTGAAATAAACGTAAATAGTTTGAGTAAGTTATTATGTTTCTCCATCCCACTAGCGATGTAGCGTGATAAAATAATCAGAATGATAAATTCAATTAATTACATTAGCACCCGTTGAGCGTATTTACAAGATTGTTTTAAACCAACAAATGTCATTAAACGCATACCGCTCCGCTATGAATGGAAAATATAAATTATAAATTAAAGTATATTATGCTATTTACGATTGTAAGTAACTGTATTATGAATACTTCTTAATAGTATTGCGAGTAGGCATGTGGGTTCATTTACCAATTATTATTTTACGATCCAACGTGTTCACGAGACACCTGCAAACTATGTATTATATCGTCTGATATATGGTTTTTAAACATAGTATGTTTTGTAAGGCATATAGATGTTATAATGTGTTATCATTATCAGGCTAAGTCCAATTCTGATCCCAGTTTCAATCTCAATCACAATATGTGTATGTAGTTATAATACTAATATCATTTCAAAACACACACGGTCCATTGTTCGTGCAATATGCAATGTGTGTGAATTGCCTGTCGTGAACAGACAGTTGATAAACTATACATGTATATATGTATCTAGATATACGAGTTCATAAAGAACTTTCCCGTAACATCACGTTTGTATTACCCTGAAGTAGGCAGAGGAGGGTAGCGCTCCTGCGTTTCACCTATTTTTTTTTTATACGTTTCATGGAACAGTGGGTGAGTCTATAGTTTACATATAAATATAGAAAAAAATGTCCTACTTGTCCTAGTTAAGTTTGTTGGAAATGGACACATTAATTTACAATTGGGGTCTTCTTTGTTATTGTATTACATGCTATATATGTATATGTATGCGTCTACATATAATTCGGATGGCACCGTTCATTTAATTCCTAATATATCGTTCTGTTGTTCGCATCGATATTTTTTGTTACAGCGCAATAACTTATGTATAAATATGTAAATAAACTATTATTCATATGTAACATTTCCTTTTATTATTATCGTTACTTTAAATATTTATAATGTTATCTTTTAAGGTTATCTAGATAACACTCGTGTATACATATGTATGACAAATTTTTGTTAAATATTGTTAATGTCCAATAACACGTTGTATGTCCCTTTATGTCACATACAATAAATAACATCTGTGTGACACGAATGATTAGTTCTTAGATATAAATTAATTGGATTATGACATTTGAGTTTGAAAAACTACAAGCTATGTTTATGGGCGATTGTATAAATTCCATGTTCTTAAACAAGCATGATACGATCTATAATTTTATTGTACTGTGTATGTAATAAATACGAATCTGTTTT